>JANHZU010001908.1:299565-314312 GCA_032468055.1 Acrochordus granulatus
CTTTTTGTTCATTGTGTTTCATTGCAATTGATTGATCAATCTATCAATCAATCCATTCACCCACCCACATAACTACCTATTTTCTCACTATTTTACTCAGCCAATTACTCAGTCCATAATTGGCATTTTTAATTGATCACATATTCTATTTCTAAATACCCAAATGCCCAACATTTCTACTGAAAACAGCAATTTTTTTTTTTTGCAAAAGGTAGTACTGTTTCCAGAAGGAATGTTTTAGTAAAAATATTCATAGGACATTCTAGACAAATCTTCTAGACAAAAAGGAAAATAACCCAACAACCTGGATGTGGGAAGAGAAAGGGCGAAGTCAGGAGTGAAGTGGGGGATCAGTCTTGAATCTCTATACATTCTTAAATGTAGTAAGACCACCCACCCACCTCCATTGGGCTGTTGAACCTTATCTTAGAATTGCAGGCATTCAACAGTGATTGGGCAAATTCTTGTAATTATGCAGAACCAATAAATCTGTTAGTTTGAACCTGTTAGCTTGAACTTCATCTGGACCTGGTCCTTTGTGCCTGATACTGACAGAGGGCACTGAAGGAAATGAAATAGAAAACTGAAAAAGAAGGGAACAGGAGACATGTAGATATATAAAGGAACAGGAAAGTGTATCAGAAAAGTTGATTATATATGGATAAGTTAGTTCCTGATTCAATTAGGATGTGATTTTGTTTAATAGAAAATATATATCAGTTTGTCCACCAATATATTCAAGAACAACCCAAAAGTAGAAGTTAAAAGACTCCTTTTCTAATTCAATTCTTATTAGTATGAAACATAAAACAGAAATGCAAATAAAAAGCAGTATTTGTTGGTTAAAGGAACTTTATCTAGGAGAGAATATCATGGTACAGATCTTCATATTGTTTTCTGCAACTTATGAAGATTAGGCTGTGATTGATTCTAACAGTCCTGAAGTACTGGTTAATAGGATTGTATTTCTGCTGAAAATTATGAGAGAATACAACAATCATAAACATTGCTCATTGATGGCATCTGTAAAACATCTTTGACTATATCAGTTACAAACCAGGTTTCTGCATTTACGTAATCTAACTAAACTTGATCAGTTTTAAATATATTTTTTTGATTAATCATACAGGTCCATCCCATTTAGTTGGGCTCTCTCTCTCTCTAATGTATGTGTATATGTGTGCTTGTTTATGTGTTCAAGGTAATGTAGTCAATTATTGATACTGCAACTCAAAAATAAGAATAAATTTATGATAGATTCTCAGTTAACATCTCTTCCCACAACACATCTAAATTTGCACCCAAGATCAATCTAATCTATGAGGTTTCCGCTTTGTACCTTATAAATAAAATGTCCACTTAATGCCCTGAAGCTTCAAATCAAAGCCTCATAATATTGCAAAATTGTACAATACAGTACTTCATCAATCTGAAATCTTTCAGGGAGTCTAAATTTTTCAAGATCTAATCCCCAAATGTTACTAATCTAGGAAAATTTTGATATTTAGATAGTTATTGTTGTGTGATTTTCTACAATCTTTTGAGATTTCAGTTTAGCACAATCATCATTATTTTACCTCTACTCAACTGAATTATCCCCACCTAGCTCTTACCAGCCCAATTCAAAAGTCTATTGAAAAGCCTGATTGATTCATAGATCTGCAGGCAACTAACTGCACTTTTAAAAGCTCAGCTCTATCTAACTGAACATTTTTTCACATGAAAAAGTAAAACTCAAGCCCAGCAGTCTCAAATCTAAACATAACAGGGCTGTTTTATAAGATTTTGCTGCATGTTTCTACTTATTAGAGATATCGTTAAATGCACTTTTCCCCTAACATTGAGATAAAATGGGCAATTCTTCAGATGTCTCATTTCTTGCATGCATTCATTCTATCCATTGACTTAGACAACCATTTTAGACTGCAAAATGTTTTATTACACTTCTTCAAAAATAACAGACCCTTGTGGATTATTTCACTTTGAAGCCATGTTTCATGATATTTATTTTTCACTAGTCCTTTGAACCCAGCTAAGTGATTATACCTGGTCAACTTTGGCTGATCTTAAAAATTTAAGCAGCAGGTTTAAGATCTGATTACTAATGGCAAATCTCTTCTGTATTGTTCTTAGATAGTTACATGGATATATTCATAAAATCATCAGGTATCATGCTTGACTCAAAAGAGATATCAACTTTTTATCCTTTAAAAATGTTCACATGAATCACTGAACTCCTGCCTCCATTAACACTTAGTGAGTCATTCCTCTAATATGTATGTATTTAAGTGCTTTTATGTTGCTTCAGTCTTCAAATCTAAGCAGCTTATAAGCAACAACATACAAATACATAGCAATACAATAATGAAAAATAAATAAATACTATCAACTATAATAAAATTATATGCATAGAACCATGGTACCATATGTCATTAAACAACAAAAAATGATCACATATTCTGATACCTCTAATTCTAACTTCAGTCCCCAAATGTGCCATGTCTTTAAAACTATCTCAAATATTAAAAGTGAGGGTACAAGTTCTTATAGCTGGTAAGAGAGTGCTCTACAAGAGAGGAGCTCCTGTAGAGAAAGCTGAGTTTAGTTTCCTCTCATTGCATTGTGTGACAAACAGGATTTCTTAACAAACAGGCACATCTGGAATAGGCAGATTTTGAGTAAGTGGGGCTGGAAATAGGCCAGGCCCCAAGCCATGCAAAATTTTAAAAGTGATTCCTTGCAACTCATTCAGGTTGCACAACATTGGGATTATATGGCAATTCTAATTTAAGTGTTCTAATTAATATGCAGGCAGCTGCATTTTGTACTAGTTGCAATTTCTGTATAGTTTTCAAGGGTAGGTCCCATATAGAATGCATTATAATAATTCATAAGAGCATAAATCACTGTAGTCAGTTCTAAACTTTGCCTTCTATTCCTGGAACAACTCCATCAGGTTTGTCAGTGAAATATGGGAAAAAGTCCTCCTGGTCAAGTTTCCACCTGCTGTTACAGCAAGATCTAAGAATGAAGGAAAATTCCCTGAGTGCACACGAGCTCTTTCTGGAGGAGCACCACTCTGCCCAGAGCTACAGTTGGTCCCAGAATAAATACATCTTTTTGAATCATTGCATCTTGCTACGGCTGAATCTCTGTTTCTCCCCACCAAAAATCTTATAGCTCACAGGCACAAAATATGACTTCCACTACATTTCTTGGGTGGCTCAGGTAAGATGCACAGTTGGGCACAATCACCATATTGCTGATAACAGGCTGCGACTCATGAACTCATGAAAATGATCTCCTCTAGCAACTTCTGAGTGAGAGTGATTTTACTGTAAATATTCTGCTAACAATCCATAGCACACCACACTAATGGCTGATCTTCCCCATACTTCCATAAAAAGATCTCAGTTACTTTTTAAAAAGCCATCAAATGTCACTCTGCAGGCATAACAGAAATGGAGAAACAATTTTGCTTCACCACCCTTATTGCATGGTTTAGTCCTGATGGTGGGCACTTATCTAGGTTACTCCTTGCCTTCTGCCATAACCCCTACTTCATCTCTTAAAGTTGTTGAGACAATCAAAGTATTCCTCAGGATTGGTGTACAGGGAGAGGCTGCTTAGAAGCAATTCCCTGTTGTACCAAAGACTGACTAGGCTTCCCACAGAATCATTCTCCAGATTGATGGGAAATTACCCAGTTGCCATCTGGAAACCTACTCATCTCTCAAGAGGTCTGAGGTGGACTGATCTAACTGGTCCCATCTCTCTACAGAAGATTCCCCAGAAAATTATGTATTTCTTATATCACCCCCACCCCAGATCACGTTCTGCTTCAAATACATCCTTAAGTCTGAGAAGGAGCAAAATCAAAATCTCGCAGCTCTGTGCCTGAAATTTGTCCTGAAGCATTGCTAAATTACATATTAACAATTCATTTTTCAACACTTGTACCACCTCATTAAAATTGGGCAAGGGGGGAGAAGAAAGGAAAGAGACTACCTTCTCTTAAAAGAAGGTTGATGATATGCACCTGTCTTTAATATATTGTACAGAGTGTCTCCATCTCATTACACAACAATTTGGGTGAGAAGAAGAGTCACATAGTGAGAATCACTTCAACACGTGCTTGTTCATATGCATAAACTCCTGTGTACCAGATGGCAAATATAATGACATCTTAAACAGCTAATTGCATAAACGTTGTAATGCAGATAATTGGTGAACCAAAGTACAAGTTAATAATTTTGCACTGTAATGCCTGGCTTGAAATTAATCCTCAAGGAAAGTTGTGACAATCCTCATACGCTAAAGTTCACGAAGCAGTAATTAAAACTAGCACTCAAATCATTTGCTTTTCAAACCTTCAATTATGACTAGGCAGACTCATTTTTCAGAAATGTAGACATGGTAGCCAATGTTTTGTCATGTTCTTTTTCGACAAATAGTATGAGGTTGTTTATGCCAATGCACCCTAAAATACACAGAGTAAGATGAAAGGATAGGGATGATTTTTTAGCTAAATCATAGTGTTTACTTGCAATGCCTTGAAATTAACTTACTGGTCTAGATGGACTTTTATGGTCCTTCCTTGGTTTTTGAGGCACACAGACTGAAAAAATGAGGGGGGTATTTAAAATTCTCAGTTTGCAAAAGTTTCTCACATTGGCCCCTGGGTATTTGTTGGTTTCTTCTTTCATCTTCCTTCTTTAGCTTTAGAAAAAAATGCAGGAAAACAACATTTGAATGGCCTCAACATCAGGTTTTGTGGAATCAGATAGATGTATGAAATATTCTGATATGAAAACTAGTTTCTAATAGTTTGGTGGCAATAGCCACACTTGGAATTTTGAGATAGTATCATGGAATACACTAAAAAAAATAATACATAGGATATGGAAGATTTTGGGAAGCATTGAATCCCTAATTCTGATCAATGCACCATTGGCCTCTATCTAGTCCACCTAATCTGGTTTGTAAATTATAAAGAAATTTGGATGATCAGGTCACTCTGCTGATTACCAGTCTGGTTTAATGCTCTTTAAAATGTAATTTTGTTAAGTGTTATATTTTGCAGACACTGTTGTACCAAATAAATATTTCTGGACTACTTGAATTTAATCATGAATTTTTATTATAATCTTCTGGACTGCAATTGCAGCATGAAGAATTCTGTGTTCTCCTACATGATATTTTGCTAGGTGGACAGCAGAAGCTAGATATATGCAGAGTGTAATCATTTACTCAAATGGGAAAGGATTTAGCTTATCCCAAGCTAAATATGTTCAGATAGAAATCTTTTGACAGTGGAACAATTAACCTGGGACATTTTCCTTTGACAAGCAATGAAATAGCAAGTAAAGTGTTGCTATCAGTATGAAAGCTAAAATAACTTCAGTATCTAAGGGTACATAAACAATTGTGGAATCAGGCTTTTGAGTGAACCTGACATATCAGCTGCAAATGACCTCTATAGATAGTCAAGTTTTGGTGCTAAAATGTAATAATGTAATATTTCTTAATATTTCTTTATCCAGGAATCCAAACCTGGTGGTTAAAAAGGGAGAGAGAATTATGAATTCTACATATATAATGAAAACCAATCATATATACAAACATCTCTTCTTTGGAAATGCTAATCAAGGATCCTGAGACTTTATTTAATTTTTGACATTTCCTCAAGCATTATCCACACATTTTCAAGCCCAGTTTTAGGAGTGGTAGTTTATTTTTCTTTCAAGAATAAGAGTTAAATTTCCCATATGGTCATCTATCACTAAATTAGAAGCTTGGACAATGTGATGACAGAATTGCAAATTATATAGAAATTGTGATACCAGTCAATTTGTCCCTCTTGTCTAGTCACATAAAAGAATCCATGGAATTAATCAATTTTGTTCAATAATTCTCACTCAACTAATGTACTAAATTTATGGTATATCCATTTCAATGGGTTTTAAGGCCTAATTATGAAGTATTTTGTAGATGCCACAAATCAGTGTCACAAACTCAGCTTTCTCTACTTATTTATATGAAAAATATGCTGAAATTATTTAGTCTGAACGTCACCAAGCATGAACTACCAGTAAAGGATCATTAAGAGAGAAGTGATAGGTAGAGCCAAATATCTATTCATATGTATGGCTACTAAGCAAAGAACTAATATAGTTTGGATTATGTTGTCCAAGAGCGTGCATAGCAGCCATAGCAAACTTCTGAAGGTAATGTTTATTTTCTTTTGTGTGGTTCCCAACTAAGTAAGCATCTAGCCAAGGTTGTTGATCTCGAAATTTAAACAAGATCTGTCCAGGTAAGTACTTGGCTGAGGGATTGTAGACTATCCACTAGGATATCAAATTGGAAAAAAAAACCTCTGAAAAAGCAATGGCAAATCATTGCTATATCACACCTCTCTCCCCCAAAAACGTAATGATTATATCCATGAAAAGTATCAGAAATCCAGCTTGAATCAAAGGCAACCTAGGTTATTTTTAAATTATACAGATCTTCCAGTCAGTTTGGTAGCATGGCACATTGATCCCAAATTATAAATTATTTCTGGAAAATTTGTTTGGCATTGCTTATTTCTGGATGGTACAGTATTAGAATTCTTGAGGGGGAAATGAGTAAATAACAAATTACGACTTTGCTTTTTCTATTCTCACCTAATCAGCAAAAGCAATAAGGTCTTTATTTCACCAGGTCTTTGTTCTTCTCAGAGGAATGAGTCACTTTCCCATATGTGCAAGTGATTCACATTCATACATGACAATATCACTGGATGAGTACAAATAGGAAACTAGGGACCTGGTGGTGCATTTAACTAAATGGCCATGCTATAGGGCATGCTTATAGATGAGAAAATTAACAATGACTGCATGACAAAGGCCTATTTACCTAAATTATGACTTAATTTAAAAATGAATTACATAACAATGCATCTGTTAATGGAAAACAGATGAGAGTCGTTTTGAATTTGGCAGCATATAAATTTAATAAATAAAAAACAACATTATTATTAATTTGAATTAAAAAAGATATCCATTATAAATATTATTTCCTCAGTCTAATACCATATGGATTTGTAAGGAACTTTCCATGGTCAGTATTGGCTATACACTGGCTGGTATTCTGAGAAATTTACTTTCACCCCATTTGGAGAACACCAGATTATGAAAGCTACTTTTGAAGATACATTAAACATTACGCTCTTATTTTAATATATCCAATAGAAAAGTTAACATGTTTTATTTATAATGCAGTATATGAGCATTATGTGTGACTCTGCTGATTCATGAAAATATCATATGATTTTAACCATGTGGCAAAGCCCCAGAATTATGACTGTGATTAAATATAATTTGGACATTTGATTCTGAACATTTAACTTGTCACTTGTTTATGGGTAGGAATATAAGATCTAATATTTTCCCATGCATTTATGACATAAGCCCTACTTCGTTGTGTTGTGACCATTTGGCAGGTTTGATAAGTAAAATACTGTTGTTAAAGTTCTTACAATTGAAGTCCACAGGTGTTCCCAGCAAGCCACAATGATGTCAGAAAATTGGCACGTGTGAGGATGTCATTATACAAATGATATAACTGCATCATTTCATTATAATGCCTGATGCAAATATACAGGTCAAGTCATCCAAATCATGACACATCTGCCCCTTAACAACTCTCCCTCTCATACTTTTACATTGTTCATTACAGAGGCAGGGAACCTCTAAATGCTGCTGTATTACAATTTCTAACACGTCACTTTCCAGTATCTTTACTTTTGACCATGCTGTTTGGATGAGAGCCACCCTTTCTGAACAATTTTGTAATTTTCACCCAATACAGAGTGATCTCATTTTATGGACATTTATGTAGGATATAGTTTTTATCCAAATAATACAATAATTTAGGATAGGTTTCAAAATGTGCAGGTCCCATGTGATTCAGTGGGGCTTTCAGTGGCATTTTATTTACAGTTTCAGTCAGGCTAGGATTAAGTTGCCAGAGAGATCATTGGACTTCTATTTTGTGATCTTTTCCACACAGTATGAAGTGGGAGTGTGAAGTTCTAATAAGGAAATCATCTCATGAATTTGCCTTAATGTGAATCCAAGACATGACAGCCTCATTGATATTTACACCACCGTTTCTATCTTTTGGCAGGTGCTAAAACTACCAGAGAAATTTATATTTATATTACTATAATAAAATAATTACATGTGATGACTAACATAATTGTGTGAGAAATACTTGCTTAGCTGGATTGTATAAAATCACTACAGATTCCTCTTAGGATTTATTTAATGTATGGCTTCTAATAAGGATTTTTCTACAAAGAAACAAATCCGTATCCTCAGAGGCAATAAGGAAAAGAGGCAATAAGGACGTTAAAAGAAGCATTTGCACTAAAATAAAACATATGATTCATACCATAATTTTACAGATCCAAGGAATGAATGCTTATTGTTAAGATGCTGAGCACTTTTAATTTTCTTATGTTTTTAGAAACCTGCCACGTGAGGCTATGGAAATTTATTCTGTCAATCTAGTTCACTTACAGAAGTGTCATTGGCCTTAAATCACACATCATCTGTGATTCAAATTATTTCAGTCAAAGATGCTTCAATACTCAATTACCTGTTGTTCTTCCTTAAATCTTCTTTTGTCCTTCCTACTGGTTACAGCTATGAGAGTACAAATAAGTATATTATTTGGATATATTTGCTGAGATTATTGTATTCAGTTTTCCTTTACAATGATTATAATTCATTTAAATCAATTAGAATGGCAAAAAAATGGAGAGGAAAAACTAGAATACTTTGGATGGATGGAGGGAGCTGTTTTAAAAAGATAGCCATAAGGTTAAACTCTTATTTTTGACACAGGGATCATGCAAGGCAAGGCAATGAGAGACTGTCAAGTATTGGGGTTGATTTTTAAGTCAGGTCCTTTTAAATGTGGGCTTTTATACCTTGCACTGACTTCCTTCCTTCTGTCACCTCCAGATATGCAGTAATGGGACTCCACTTTTTAAGGTAACTTGGGAAAATTCACAAATAATGCTCAACAGGAAGTTTGTTTTCAGAAGTTGCTGCATTATGCAGTCTCAGAAATCGTCAACATTACCTCATCTTTCTTTACAGCCCATAGCTCATTCTAATCTGGGAACATATAGATCTTAACTACAGTTCGTAGCAGGATGACATAAATTTTTGGATGAAGACTTTGCTTCACTCAGGCAATCTAGCTAATGTTCAGCTTTGCCTATAAACATCTCTGGGGATTTAGAGACAAGCAAAATCACAGATTGTTCCTTTGGAAGTCACAAGGGTTATACATTACAATGAGGTGACAGGACGGATAGTTTTATTTATTTCTTCATTAAAGGGGGTCTTACCAAAAGATTAACTTTCCAGATCATAAAGTACCAAAACAATAATTTCTTGGATAATAAAAGCTGTACATAACATTTATTTCTCAGATGAAATAATCAGCGATGAAATCAAAATAATATTTTAATGGGAATTCAATTAAACACAGTTTAGGATACCTGTAAGTAATTACACTATCACATTCTCCACAGGGTTTAATTCAGGCCAAACCGCAACTACTGTTTGTCCAAAAGATAATGAATTAAAGCAGTGCTTTGGCATATTCCCTGACTGAAATGTAAGCAGCCTTCTCAAGTGACATGAAAAATAGGCTTCAATAAGAGCTGAGAAATATATGCAGTTAGATTCAATCAATAAGCTGTCCTTGACCAATGTCCAAATTTTAAAAACAGTTCCAAATGAGTTATGAGAATTCTTTCTCTGACTTTAAGTATATTAATTTCGCAGTGTGTACACGGAAAGTCCTTTGCTATCTTAAGGCAGTATTTCGACAACAGAGGAACACTTTGTGTAGAGCCCACACGTTCCTTTTTGGAAGGCAGGAAGACGAAGCACAGCTGGTATGTGTATGGCAGGCTACTATGGAAAAGCGTGTATGCTAATTTGGGAAGAGTGGAGAAAGTAAAGTGCACAATGAAACAGACATCTCACTCCCAAGGTCCTTTGGTTGGATGATGGGAATACTGGTGTATTGAAGAAGAGTTGCTGCTTCCCACAAAATTCAGCAAAAGAGTGAGAATCAGCACTGCTATAGAATTCATCACTTTACCATCAAAAGGGTTCAATAGAAAAATATGAGCTGCATATAGAGCTACCCTACTAGTGTGTATCTTCTGACCTTCTTCCCTGAGACTTTTTCAACAGCAATGGGGAGGACTACCCTTTTGTTCTTCAAAGGATGATGACAGTAGAGGTAGTTTGGCTCAGAGGAACCCTTTCGTAACACCACGTAGACGTCTAAGACACAACCTGTTTAGTGACACAGTGAGAAGCCCAATTAATACAAGATCCTTTAGATTAGAGATGCACAGCTGACAGCTCCAGAGTTGCATTAGCCTTTCAAGCCTTGAATGCACTCAGAAAGTGCTTCCTAAAGTAATTTCAAATGAGTAGAAACATGATTGAATGTATAGGAAATCCATTGACTGAAATTAGTTAAATTCAAATTCAAGGACCGTTCAATTAAATTTAGTCTTTGCCCTTCCTTGCCAATTCTTAGTTCCCTTTTTTAGAATCCTCTCAGACTTAGTATAATCTTTGGTCCAACACATATTGCACACCTCTGGTTTATATAAATAACTAGTTATATATGTATCAAATCTATTAGCAAAGGGTCAAATGTTGAAATATGTCTGTTTCCCTCTCCCCTTCACCCAACAAGTGGCTTATTTCATTAACTCATCAGTTTACCCCACCTTAGGATGGTATTATTTGGCCAGTTGTGGCTTACTTTGATGAGAATATTATCTCTATTTGGTCTGTTGAAAGCAGGTCTCTAGCAAGCGGAGTTTTCATGGTGAATCAACAGTATTATGAGAAACAACAAGGGATACGGTGGTTGTAAATGCCTGCTGTTGCATCAGTATAGTTAAATTGCCATCTTCTCACATCAAGGTGTGAGTCTTGAAACTTCAAACAGATCAAGGTGAAAATACTATTTTTCACTTGGATGATTTCTTCTGCTGCCCCCTTTGTGTTCAGAGAAACACATACATACATTCTTTATAGCAGTTTTTTTTTAAAAAAATCATTAGTTATTTTCTTCCTAGTATTTCTTTTTCTCCGTTGAAACTGTTTACTTCACCTGTTTTTGCAATGAGCCTTTTAAGGATATGCAGATCTTCATACAAGAATTCAAACCTGTTGCTAGCAAATACAAATGCTTGGTCAGTTTTGTACAATCTGCATTCATTACTCTTGTTTTCCAGGTGAACTTCTGTGATCTAAGGAAGAATACAAACCAATACAGAAATAGCTGACTACAACATGGAAGCATCTGTGAATACTAACTTACAGACTGAGAAATTTGATGAAAAATACTTCATGTAGAAACACAATATTGAGGAATTACTAAAATAGACATCATAGATCACGTATAAAATATGGATTGGTCTCTTGCTAAAATGTGTTGCTTGTAATACAAAAGACCTTTAAAAAGATATTTTGTGGATGGTTTCTGATTCAGTGTAGTTGTATTGTAACAAAAATACATATTCCAATGAATATATGCGTATAGTAATTTTCAGGATTAGTCTATTAAGCAAATACTATTGTCTCCATGGAACTGCAATAAGACATGTATTTTTTATTCTATGCTTCCTAAAATGTTAGGAGAAGGATTCATTTTGTCCTCCCACTTTCTTAAAAATGGAGAAGCCGAATGAACAATGCTTCTACTTCATGCAACATTTAAGCAGGGCGCTCATCTAACAGAACTCCAGCATTTCTTTCCTTCTACAGCAACAGGAATTGGCACTAGAGGTGTTTGTTTTCTGCCACCATTGTGCATGGATTTTGTGCACAGGCTCTGCAAAAATGGAAGTCCTCTCACTTGGACGACAGCGGCTAGGTCTAGGAAACATCCAAATTCCCAACAACCTCTTCGTGCCTCTGGAAACATAAAGTCTTTGTTATTGGTTGTTGGTTTTTTTTTTATGGAAGGAAGAAAGATGGAAATATATCAGGCTGAAGACCTGACACACTCCCTTTTCCTTGCTTCTAAAATTCCCTGCTGACAAGCTTTCCCGCTCCCCCTCCTGCCTTTATGAGCTCATCTGTGAAGGATTGTCCACCTGCTGCCTTATCGTGGGCTCTGGAAAGGTGCCAGAAGATGGCAACAGCATGTACTACTAAGGGAGCATTGGGTCTGTGTGGAATAACAAGGACTGTGTTATGACTGGGAACGTTTGCAGTACTATAAATAACTCTATCAATATTGTGATAATGGCACTTTAAAGAGGTCTATTTTACAAGTGTTGGATGTAAGAGACTGCAGCTGTGCTCATTAATGCTGAAGTATGCTTCACTCTATGTACAATTTGCAGGTGTAACAATAGGGGTGTTGATTCATTGGAAGCTTCGATTGTGACTGGAATTTGTTCAGATCTTAAAAAGAAGAAGAAAAGGTTATGCTAACATTGTTCGTGCCTAATAAGTCTTTATTGTGTTTGACAGATCGAAAGCAAATTATAACAGTTTAATTGAAAACCCAAAACGATAAAATAGAAGAACACAGTTAACAGGATTTCAATGAGACTCAAATAGCTCCTTCTCACCAAAGAGCAAGTACTACAATCGATAGGAAATAAAAAAACACAATTAATTGCCATAAATTATCACTTGGCCCAAGGATGGCATAATTATAATTAATGTTCAACCCTTCCTAGTTTAAAATTCAATTGGAATGTGTATTTTCCTTGCATGTTAATTCAGAACTGAAGCAACTTCCATAAAATTTCCTTCTTCTGTAGTAGGGTTCTTTTCTGCTGCAGTATCCCAGAGTCATCCTGGGTCGTCTTACCTTTACCTGACATTTCCTGCTTACTTGAGTGAACTGGCTGTTGTACAAGAAGAAATCACATGAATTGTTTTGCTGCTTTGAAAACATCAGCTTTAACGTAGCCCCACCTTAAAGCAGAAGTGAGCCATGGTGGCCTTCCTTTTGCTGAGCTGCTACTTTGAGAAGCTTCCATCAGCACCGCCAGGGAAGAGGGATGCTGGCGGTTGCCAATATTTAGAAAATCAGATTCATTCTCCTTGTCATACGGGGTTAGTACAAAGTAATATGGGACACAAAGTAAGGATTCCACCAATTAAACTGAGCTGTTAATCTTTTTCTTGTCTTATGGCCAAATTATTCCTGCAACTGCTAAATTAATTGGGATCAGGTACCAGTAGGAACCAAGAGGATTCCATGTGATTATTTTATGTATATTCTTCAGCTAATAAAGCTCTCATAGAGGCTTCTATAAAAGTCCTTCAAAACACAATCATACAGTAAAACAATATAAAACAATCAGCACTGTAACAGATAAACATCTCAATGCAAAACTGAATGAAATCAGTCGATTACAAGATCAGCAAGTGGAAATTCAGAATGTTTTCAGTCTCATCTGGTGTTGCTGGGAACTGAATAGATATCTTCTTCTGTAAAACATGACTGTAAAACTAAGCTGTGGATCCTACACATTTATATACTGATGGGTTACTTCTCATTGGGGTTCATTTGGCTACTTTAGGAATCAAATTTTGCAGTAGATGAGCCTTTGGTTTAATTGAGTATGGATCTTTTGTGTTCTTAAATAAGAAATGCACAAATTCCATTGGCTTGCAGCCTTTATCACGGCCAACATCCATTTTGGAGGAGAGTTGGGAGTTTTAAAGGTTTAAATGGATGATTTATATCTCTGCAAGGACTGGCATCCATTTCATCCTTTAACTCCATCAAAAAACTGCAAAACATTAAAAAGGAGCTCAATTTTGGTCCACTTCCTCTGAAATATGAAAGGACATAAACTAGATGGAAATGCTCCCTGAGCCACCACTGTAAATGAACATATTATATTATCTTGAGGACATAAGTCGAATACAGCTACTAGTGCATCTCATAATAATCACAGTGTACATTTGTGAGGACTCTGACAGAGGAATAACAAATTTACTCATTCATTTTATTTATCAAATTTCTATAACACCCATCACACGTGTGTGTCTCTGGGTGGATGAACTGGATTAGCTGTACCACTTTCCTCACATTAGCATCTCTGATTTTTTTTCTTTCCAGAATACCCTGCATTTTCTACCCTTTCCATCACTATGAGCACACCACACCTCGAAACAATCTCTGTTCACTCTACCCATAGCTTCAACTGCTCATAGGCATCCACCAGAAGAGCAAACCAAATAACACAAGTATGTAATTCATTTCGTTTCCAATAATGTCATGACGTCCATGACTTCATTTTGACATTTTTATGACTCTGGATGCCTTTTCTTCCATGATCCACTGTCATTCCAACAGCTTCATTTTCAATGCGTATTTACAGTAAAAAGGTTGTACAAAAATAAGCAGCTAACATTTTACCCTGTATAACTTATACTAAATATATTAAACTAGTCTTTCATGGTACAGTGGTGCGTCACAAGACAAGACTAATCCGTTCCGGAAGAACGCTTTTAGCGCAAAATGCTCGTAAAGAGAAACACAGTTTCCCATAGGAAACAATGTAAAGTCAGATGATCCGTTCCATGCACCCAAAAATATTCACCAAAAACTCATTTTCAATAGAATTTGATGTAGAAATGATTGTCCCTAACATCTGAAACAAGTAACCATGATAAACA
>JANHZU010001908.1:320796-330837 GCA_032468055.1 Acrochordus granulatus
TTTGGTTGCTAAGCAATTCTGTTGGCTTTTTTAAAGTACAGTTCCTCATCAGCCATTTCTGGATTCTTTAATACTTCATTAAATGGTTCCCATTTTGACTTTGAAAAAAACCCTGAGAATTATAGAAAAAGCAAGACCCCGTGTTTTTTATCTATGCTTGTAGGATGATAAACATTTCACTATGTTTTAATAGTTTTTATTCAGACAGCCTAAGTTAGAGTGCAAACAAGAACAAAAAGGAGAAAAAAAACATTCTGGATAACTCATTGAACATATGTTTGAAAATCTGTTTCTAAATTGCTTTTCAAGTACCTGTAATGTAGTACAACTCATTCTTGCTATTTGTGTATGGCAAATGATTATCTACATATAATTTAGGCCTCTCAAAATGGCAGCAACTTCGTAAAATCCAGACTGAATGAATGAATTGACCAGACTGTTTTGTCTATAAGAATAATTGCAGCTCTGAGAAAAAGATATCAGACTAGCAGAATTTAACTGGCCAGAATAGCCAAAACCTCTCCCCAAAACCCACCAAAAAATAAGTATGTTCCTCTCAACTTTCTATATATTTAACAATAATATTAAGTACTTGCTTATCTTTTTAATATTTTCTCAAAGAAGATTCAATCTATGTATCTCTCACCTCTTACACTACTAGTACAATTTAATCAGGATTCTCAAATTAATTAAATGAATGATTAGACCATAAAGTATGATTTATATTACATCCTGACTCCCAGGCTGGCTCCTGGGAATTTCAGTACAACCAAAGTATGGGAAACTGGCATAGTCAATGGGGTAATGTGACAAAACTAATGGGAAAGTCTAAGCTCCTATTTTGGTTTGGGGCTTTTCCATCTTATGTTGGTTCTCAGAATCCTTACTGTAAAAAGTTTAAAGTTCTTAGGGCCACCTTCATTTGTGCACTACTTTGTCTTATATATTTTGCTACTAATTTTTGCCTACCTAATATAAAATACTGCTGTGCTATTTTATTTCATCTGCTTAATGTATCTGATTACAGCTCAGAAAATTGTGGTATTTGACGCAAGATAAGGATGTAACCTGTATGTTCACCTTGCTCACAATCACCCATGACTTAGTCACCTCCTGTTTGGATTACTGCAACGGGCTCTACAAGGGGCTGCTCTTGAAAACCATCCCGAAGTTGCAACTGGTCCAGAATGCAGTAACACAGCAACACAGTTTTGGGTGCCCCATGGTTCACCAGATAACACCACTGTAGCATGAGCTGCACTGATCTCTTTCCGGATGTGCTGGTTATCGCTTTTAAAGCCCCACATGGCACAGGGCCAGCTTACTTGCAGGACTACCTCTCCCTGAGGTTTCTTCTTGTCTCAGAGATCTCAGAGACTTCTCAGAGGCTGCTCCAGACCTCTGGAACAGTCTCCCACTTGAGATCAGAGGGATCCTTACCCTCTTAGCCTTTTGGAGGACTGTAGAGACTCAGCTCTTCATCCCAGCACTGTGCTAGAATGGAGGTTGAGCTGTGCACCTGGGGGAAGGATGTCTTTTGTTTTTAATTATAGGTAGTCCTCAATATACGACCATTTGTTTAGCAACCACTCAGAATTACGACGGTGCTGAAAAAAATCTGGTCCTTGCACTGCCCCCATGGTCTTAAGATCACAATTTGGACGCTTGGCAATTGGCTTGCATTTATGACCAGCTGCAGTGTTGTGAGGTCACGATATCACAATCTGCGACCCTTTTTACTGATTTCTGGCCAACAATGGCCATTCAAAAAAATGGATTTGCACTTACGACTGTGGTGTTCACTTAATGATTGCCAATTCCATGTACAAATTATTCGGATCTGACTCAATTTATGATTGCAGCTACTTAACAAAGGAAATTCCGCTCCCAACTGTGGTCATAAGTTGAGAACTGCCTGTATATTTCATGGATTGTTGTGAGCTGCCTAGGTGATTGTATGAGATAGGTGGTCATACAAGTCCTATGTAAATAAATAATCATAACAGAATCTACCACACAAATTAAGAATGGAAAATTTCTATCAAAGTATTAAATCTCAAGAGATTTGAAATAGTCATGTTAATGTCTAACTATCACATATCTTAAACAACAACCAAGAGCACAGAAGACTTTCTATGAAACCTAAAACTATTTTATAAAGGAAAAATGAGACAGAGAATTTCTTGTCCAAAATATAAAAGAAATGTGTCACTGAGAGTATAGCCTTCAGCTACTGATTAAAAGAATGACAGAGTCTACAATTGTACTTGATGACAACTACTAGAAAAGCAGGTTTGCAGCTTTCCCAAAATTTGCCTGACTTGAATAAAATATAATTTAGTTTCTTAATCCAGTGGCTTTCTCAAAACTCTTAATGTCACTCACAACTTAATTTTATTATGGCCTTTCTCTAATAGCATACTGTACTAATAAATGTTGATGAAATTATCCTGTATAAACTACAAACTTTACTTGTCATTAACCTTACATTAACAGCAACTCCAGATGTACAGAAACTTGATGTAAACCTGGCTACATTTCTTCTATACTCATTTAGACTGACATTTAGTTTCTAAAGTGTTTATTTCCTACTTCCAGTGCCCCTGGGTCATCATCCCTAGCTATGCTCATTTGCTAGCTATGCTAATAAGGTACGGATTCTTAGGAAAAATGCCCCAAAAATTGGCAGCTGTTCAGTTTAAATACTTTCAGAAGAAATAACTTGTATGGACACATTCTTGGTAATGCTCTTCCTGTTGGATGACTTTTTCAGGAAGAATGCAGTTCTTTTGGTCCACTCTTGGTGGCTTTTGATATTGTTGAATATGATAGCTTTCTGGGGCAATTCGGTGAGTTGAAAAAAACAGTACAATATTGTCATACCATGTTCTGAGGATGCAGTTGGAAGACCTTAGTTTAGTTGTGGGACTCACAGAGACTTTCCACCTAATGTCGTATAATATCTATATAAAGCTTTTAAGTGGTCTGCAAGAGATCTGGTGTGATGAATGATCAAAATAGAGGCTGCTTGTTCAGATGGTGTTTTGTGGTCCATCTAATAAAGAAGAGAAACTTGTATAGGTCGTGTTATATTCATAGTTATTAATAGGGACTCAAGTGCCTAGGAGTGTACAGAGTTCCAGTGAATTTAATACTTGTAGCAGTTCCAGGATAGCAGCAACTGGATATAAACTGCATTGAATCTGATCCAGTGATAATACCATTGAGATTGTTGCAGAACTATCTTATGTTCTGTCTGATTGTGTAAGGCTTAGGGGTTTCTATATCTTTCATTTTTAATGAAGAAAATGAATATAACAGTAAATACAGTGGAACCTGGGATTGCGAGCACCTTGGTTTTATTTTTAATAAAAATTATTTCGGTTGACGAGTGGCGACTCGCAAGATGAGCAGTGCGCGATGAGCTCATATGGGAAATCTCACAACGGAGCCGACAGTTCTCCTCTCTTGCTACATAAACAACATAAATTAAGTGAAAATTATAAATTCAAGAGAAAGAATTGCTGAGACTCAGATTCCAGATTCTCCCTCCACTCGTCGTCTCCCTCACACCAGCCGGGACTGTTCTCAAAGCTCACGCGCACATGCACACACACAAAAACACACAAATCCTTGTCGTCCGGCACCATGCAGCCTGTCCCCTGCTGCCTATCTCTTCTCCCCTCATAGCATGGAGGCAGGTTAAGACAAGAAACATTTCCAAACTGCTCAGGAAAGATCCCTGGAAAGACGTTGCTGAGGCCATTTTGCTTCAGTGGCGGCAGCAGTGGATCCTCCGATCCAGCAGGAAGTGTCGGACAGCAGTCGGCCTAGCAGCAGCCGAGGCCAGAATCTGTCTCGAAGCAGAACCGTAAGTGCTGGTTAGTTTATTCTATTTCTGCTTTACCTCGTGTGTTCATCATTGTTACTTGTTTCAGATGTTAGGGACAATCATTTCTCCATAAAATTCTGGTGAAAATGATTTTTTTGTGAATATTTTTGGGGGTGTGGAACGGATTGTCCGACTTTCTATAGGAAACCTCGTTTTGGTTTAAGAGCATTTTGGACTAAGAACATTCTCCCAGAACAGATTAGTCTCGTAATCAGAGGCTCCACTGTAAATACACTTGAAGGCAGGACTAAGATAAAACAGAAGAGTGGAAAAAAGGACTATTTAAATTGGGCCTTAAATTCAAAATCTAAAACTGGGATTCTTTCTGTTCACATTATGACTCATTTTTTTGAGAGCCGGAATTTATTTTATTTTCATATGTTGTCATTTTTTATTTTTATTGAAATTAGGGGCCTCAAAAGTTGGAAATGGTCCAGGGTTCTCTGCATCTCTGAGAGGTCTTGGACAAAACCCAAATGGTAAAAATATGGAAGATGATAGTGGCAAAATGATTGTTGCTGTCTCGTACCCATCACTGTAAAACAAAATATAGGTGGTCTTCGCTTAGCAATCAAAATTGAGACTGGCAGTAATGTTTTTAAGCAAAGTAGTTTCTAAGCGAGAAATCACTTGATTGTGACTTCCTTTCCCCCCCACTAACTTGCCTTTTGGAATGCTTACTTGGGGGCTGTGTAATTAGCAACAAGTGAATTAATTACATTAATTGGAGGGGAAGGGATTAGAAGAGAGTAAGGAGACACATAACGGGGAATGCACATTGAAAGCCACGTGCTGCCACTGGCAGGCACAAGCACCCTTAGTAAACAGCTGGTATAAAACACCTGGGGGAAATAAACTATTTTTTCAGCACCATCATAACTTCAAACAGTCACTGCACAAGGCAGGCAATAAAAGAGGTCTATCTGCACCATAGTTTCTACTAAATTATTTATTTTGAAACTGGTTGGACAATCTTAATGTCCTATTATTGGGGAAGTTTTAAACTAGCTGGGTTTCCTTGTGTAGTACTGGCTTGGCAGAGTATTGGGAGTTAAACTATGTTGATTAATCCTGGTCTCCTCTCCAGCTGCCTGCTATTATTCCCACCCAACTTCAAAGGAGCTTATTTATGAAGCATTAGCATATACCAGAACACCTTGGCCAGGGCTCCATGAGAACTGAGAGGAGTATAAGACATCAGTATGAAGCTGGATGTTGGATTTTGGTGGGGGAGGGATCTGAAAGTCAATCTGGTCTTTTAGTAGATTAACTTCTACTGCAAGTTGTGGGAATGATTAGCATGAGAAAGAAAAAGCGAAGACTCCTGTTAGTCAGGCCTGAACCTCAGGGTGGCTTTGTGGATGTAGATCTCATGTAGATATCTTGGCAACAGTGCAATAGTGACTTGGCATGGTCTTCTTCCTCAATATTTTTCACCCTCTCAGTTGAGCCTTCGGTATTGGGATTTCCTGATGGTCTCCCATTCAATGACTAAATATATCCATTGCTGCTTGCTTGCTTGCTTATTTATTTATTTCAGTTCTGCCACAGTCAGCTAATTGTTGCCATCTGCTGTACAATGAAATGATAGGAAGCCCCGCTTTTGTGCTGCAGTATTGACAGACAGCTAGCTTATAGGTCGCAAGTCCTTCTGTCACAACTTCAAAATGTCACCCACCTGGCCTGTTTGTTTGAGTGCTTGCTAGCAAGTTTCATTTGTATGTTCTCCAGTCCCAAAGGTTCTGAGCACCTAAGAGTCTCATTGTAAAATAAAATAACACTCAAAGAGAAAGAAATAAAATATACACCATAAAATCAAAATCTGTAAAACCCAGAAGACATGTAATGTGTGCATACATGAACCCTATCTTTAATCATTGCAAACCTTCCCCCCTGCTATACAGAATATATAGGTCTTGATATTTTAATTTCTTAAAACTTAGGAGCTGCCTGAATCTCTGCAGGGAGGGAGTTCTAAAGTGTGGGGGCAGCTATTGCAATAGCTCACTTCTGAAGCCTCATCCAGGAATGGGTACAATTGGCACACAAGCAAAAACTTTCCTGGCTGGAACTGCCACCTGCTCCTTGAGTAGGAGCTATGAATCTGATAGATTGTGCACTAGGTGTGAATGGGGAAGTGCAACCTCATCCAGAGCCAAGATGTAAAATCTTCACTCCTTGTATCTAGGGGAAGGCAAAATCCATAGCTACTCAGTCTTGGTAGAGTTGAGCTGGAGCCATTCAGACTTTCACAGCTTCTACTACATTTAGATTAAGTTGTGGATGAATGTGGTTTTGTTACTGACATTTAATAGCACCATCTGAAACCCCTGGGCTCCAAGGATTTATATTCAGGCTCTTAGGATGAAGGCTGAAAACTGGAGGGGGAGGCACCAATCTAAGACACTGAAGTCCTTCCCTGGATAACTCATTCAGAGCATAACTATCATTGCTCATCACAACTATCATTTCCCTGCCCCAGAAAGTCCGCTGTTATTTAGCAAAAAAACTATAATCAACCAAATGATTCCAAACTAAGCCCCTCAGGCACCCCACTTCCATCTTCACTACACACTGCACACACTCCTCTAAGTCAAGCTCCAGAGTGATGTCAATGGTATGGGGAATCCCTACAACAAAGTCCAATTTGGGAAACTTAAGTTGCAGCTAGTGCCATCCTGGCAGCTGCCTGCAGGATGGGACTGGCAGAAGTCCTGTCTTCTCCTGCCAGCCAACTCAGACAAATAACATGCCAAAAAAGCCAATGCCAGCAAGGCTGCCCAGTCCTCCAGCACCTGGAGCTAACCAGTTATCTGGGAGAGAATCTGCCATATTCCTTCCCCTGATGGTCAGGTGGTCAGTGGCCTCTGGATATCTGTCACGATCCTGGTTTTGCATTCGCAATTCATCAGGGAGTGAATCAGCACTCCACTTCTTCAAGCCTTCTAAATCCCCACATTTAGTTTTATCCTTCTCTAATATGGAGTTCATGGACTATTTAGCTCTTCTTTCAACTAAAAAGCAATATGTATCTTTCACATCAAATTAAGATCTCTACCTTCACATACATAGAAGATGAGTATTTTATTTATTTATAAGACTGCAAATAAAATTAACAGGGAAACAAACCTGCAGTTGTTTTCCTGTTTATACAAAGCTACTTGAGGAAATGATGATCCAAGAAAAGTGTTTAAACTAGATGCACCTGACAAGAAGTTCCAACATATTCAGCCAGAAAATAGCTGTGCCATTAGCAGGCTGTGAGATCTTTAAGGGGGACACAAGATCTGGTGAGGTGGTATGAAACAACAAACAGCTTCCAATATCAGACAATACCATACATACCAGGAAAGAGTTAAAGGCAAGTATTTCCCTTTTGCTTCAAGTTCAGGATTAAAATGAAAACCATGTTCCAATA
The DNA here is from genome assembly GCA_032468055.1 of Acrochordus granulatus. NCBI lineage: Eukaryota > Metazoa > Chordata > Lepidosauria > Squamata > Acrochordidae > Acrochordus > Acrochordus granulatus. The sequence goes on from JANHZU010001908.1 coordinate 328,107, forward strand.
TAAAGAGGAGCCACAATAACCTAGCCCCCTTGGTCTCTCAGTACTTAATTTCAGATACATCCACAAAGAGGCCTTTGTGCATTTATCCTCTCCGAAGCATTCCCTGGCATGCTTGTAATACCTTCAAGAAGAGAGACAGACAGAGAGAGAGAGAGAGAGAGAAAACAAACCAGGCATCTTTCTCCAAATAGCCAAATATCTTTCTAATTAAAAAAAATCTGAGATGTTGCATCAGTTATACTTAGCATGTTTGCAAATAAGCGAGCACTGTAGGACAGACAAAAGGCCCTCACCCCCCCACCCCTTGTGAATTTTCTTAGATAATTTTAGTTTAAATATCACAGATGGAATACAGGCTTCTCTTTCTGTTCTCAAATTTCTTCTCGGTCCACAGTAAAGTATAAAATCTATTCTGAATGCCATTAGGGAAGAAAGCTGTGGTTATGCTATTCTTTCTAAATATAATTGAAGTGGTGGAGTACATTAAACATTGAAATGTTTTAAGTGGGTTGGGGGAATAATTTAATGATGTTCTCTTTAAGATAGTTAATTAGCACGCCATGTATGAAAGCGTAACAAGCACACCACCTACTGTAAAACTGAATGTTCTGCACAGAGGATGCTAATTTATTTATATCTACGTGAAGAGGGGAGATCAAGGCTGTTAGTCCTCCTGAGGGAAATTTCAGATCATCTCTAAAAAGGAATTGTTTTGTATGTATCACCGGGATGACATGATGCGCAACGAAAGTATCCAAACGTGAGGAAAGGTTCATCTACACAAAGAGTCAGCCTGAGTTGCCATGTTAAGTAGGACAACACGATTGTGAAAAAATGATGCAGGAAAAAAATCGTTTCCTGATGGATTTCTTTGGCTTTCGGTTGCTACCTTTCCGGTAATTTACATTAAAAAAATACCTAAAACAAATAACACATATTTATTTTTAGGAAATCAGGGTCACCCTGAGTGAATTTTAGTTACAGATGGACGAATGCGATCTTTGATAATATTTTTGCTTTCCAAAACAAATATTGAGTTTTTACAAGTAAACTTAGGCATTTTCTTGCCAGATACTTTATGTCTTGCATTTTCAGCGGATAGTTCAGGTGAATTTCGTTTCTTATTCATTCATTAGAGGAAGTGTCGTAAGGAAAGATAGAAGTGTCGTAAGGAAAGATTCACACCAAGCAGGTTTGTTCCAGACGTTTTCTGCCCCCTCAAAAATATCTATATCGCCAATATCTGCAAACAAGAGGCCTCTGCACTGTTCTTGCAAAGGTATTGCTTTTTTTGATCCTGAATCCGAGAGCATAGGATCCTGGCTAGCACAGAAGCTTTTTTAAATATATATTAAAAAGGTAAAGGTTTCCCCTGCCAGTCCTGGCTGACTCTAGGGGGCAGTGCTCATCTCTGATTCACAGCCAAGGGAGCCAGCGTTTGTCCGAAGATGCTTCCGTGGTCACGTGGCCAGCATGACTAGATGCCAAGGCATACCAATTTAGGCAGGACCTATTTATCAACTTGCATTTTTATGTGCTTTCGAACTGCTAAGTTGGCAGGAGCTGGAGCAAGTAACGGGAACTCTCCCCGTTACGCATCAGCACTTGGGTCTTAAACTTGAGCTGCTGACCTTCCAGCTGACAAGCCCAACATCTTAACTGCTCGGCCACTGTGCCCACCTTAATATATATTACTGTATGTTCAATAACTGCCTCTCTGCAAGTGGACGGATAGGAGAGGCTGTAGATGGGTTCACACTTTAGAATGAGATAAAGCTTCTTTGAACAAGCCATTTGAACTTGCTGAACAAGCCATGGAATCATGGTTCATACAGGGGACTACAGGTTGTCCTCAGCTGATGATCACAATTGGGACCAGGATTTCTGTTGTTAAGCAAGGTATGCCCAATTTTACAATTTTTTTGGCCACAGTTATTAAGTGAATCATTGCAGTTGTTAAGAAAATCATGTGGTCTTTAAGCGAACCCAGCTTCTACCATTAACTTTGCTTGTCAGAAGCTGGCTGGTAAGTCTCAAATGGTGATTATATAACCCTGCGATGCTGCTACCATCATGAACACATGCCAATTGCCATGCACCCAAATTTTGATTATGTGACTGTGGGAATGCTGAGATTGTTGTGTTTGGACCAGTTGTAAGTCACTTTTTCAGTGCTGTTGTAACTTCAAATGATCACTAAATGAATGGTTATAAGTCAAGGACTACCTTTATACAAACCGCAGTAGCTGAGTTCATATATCGCCATATGTCACAATCTGACATTTCCTTCATTTTCTTCCGTCTTTTGGTGTTTTACTCAATACTTTTCACATCTGGATTACTCCTGGAAATTGCTGCAAATGCTAGTGGGTGATCTAACAGAAGCTAACCTGTTACACTTGGGAAAATCAACATAATGAAGGAGCCAATTTATTTTTAGAAAGAAAGAATTGGAACAATCTTAATTTATGCTACCCCTTGCTCAGAAGACATATTTTACCAATATACAATACTGTATGTATTTTCTTCTGCTCCTTGATTTAAGTCTATTCGATAAAAAGGGGAAAAAATCCAGGCAGCAATCTTGAAACAGTTAGACCATAGTTTTACAAACACAGCTCTAATCATTATGATTATTTATGTTCCAATGCAATTCTTAACCCATCCCAGTGTAACACAGATGCCAGCGAAGAGGAACAGACAAAGTATTGTAAGAGTGTCACCTGTTGGG
>JANHZU010001908.1:335016-346153 GCA_032468055.1 Acrochordus granulatus
CCAGGCCTCCACTGCTTCTGGGAGTCCACTCAAATCCATGCCTACCATGTCAATGATCTATGTAGCCATCTCATCCTCTGCCATCCCCTTCTCCTTTTGTCTTCAGTCTTTCCCAGCATCACAAGACTTTTCTAATGAATCTTCTCTTCTCATTAGGTGGCCAAAGTACTTGAGCTTCAGCTTCACTATCTGTCCTTCCAATGAACAGTTAACATTAATTTTCTTTAGGACTGATTGGTTTGATCTCCTTACGTTCCAAGGGACTCTCAAAACTTTTCTCCAGCCACAATTCGAAGGCATCAATCATTCGATGCTCAGACTTTCTTATGGTCCAACTCTCACAGCCATGCATTACTACTGGGAAAGCCAAATATTTGACTATATGGACCTTTATCAGTAAGATGATGCCTCTGCTTTTGAATATGCTATCTAAGTTTGCCATAACTTCCCCATATTTTATCTCTCATAATGTTTTTTTCATATTCTCTATGAATGTAACTCCAATACTTGCATGACATATTGTCACATAATTCTCTAAACACTCTTCCAAGCAGCTTCCATATTCTCTTTTCTGACAGCTACTTTAATTCATTCTGTTATGAAACTAATCTGTTTTCTAGTATTTTTTTTTGTACAGGACTCATTATTTTTCTTCTCGGAGTCATTCTTCTTTCAGCTCAATTTATTTCATGTCTTTTCTTTCTGTTCATGTCTATTTTTCCCTAAAATGCATCCTTGACTTACCAAATACTGAAGTATCCCTCATGCAGAACCTCTCATCACCTCTGCATTCTTCACTATTTTTTCCAGCTCTTGTTAGTCATATGTTTAAATTACATTTGCATTTACAACAAGCCATATCACACCAACTTATACTACATTTAGAAATTTATGAATTTTCATTCATAATTAAGCCCACATCTTCACTTTTCTGCTGGTATTCATCAGCTTCACCCCATATGATCAGAACATCTTTAATCAGCCTCCTCTTTGCTTTTAGTTTTAAAACAGCCTCCCTATTTTTCTTTTTCACTTGATTTGTAAATTCATGCTGTTTACCTTCTATTTTTCTTACATTCCATATTATTATTTTCTGTTTTCTACCATCATCACCGAATAGGCCCATAGATACTAACCTTTTCTTAAACAAAGCTTTCACATAAACTTTCAAATATGCTAGAGAAATAAGAGTATTGTTGAACTAGCAACTAGCTTACAAGACTTAGTTAATTAATCATCTTAGAAATTAAATTAGTGACTAGTTTAACAGGCCTATCTGTTATATATCACGTTCCCTAAGGACAGGATCCCCAAGGACATTTTGACCACTTTTCCATAAGAACAATCTAGCCCAATTCTGTGACAGCAATGTTGGTCTATGAAACTTAGATCTCTACTTTAGAGCCCACCTTGCATTTTCACACTGTGTTTCCCATACCCCATCAACTACAAGGTACATGTAGTGTACTGACACAAACTTAAGCTGCCGGTTTACTTCAGTGATTTCAACAGGCGAATACTGCTTTATTGCAAAGGTCTGCTTTCCAGGGTTTCTGTGTTAGTGTTGGAATCAAAAGCACAGTGGCCCATGACTGGGTAGGTCAGCATTTTTTATTTCCTTTCTGTTCTCTCTAATGAAAAGCAGATGTGTCTAGTAAATCTTGCTTTTCTTCATATTAAACCAGTAAGTGTTTATTATTGAGGTCTGGGCCTGGCTAGGTGGGAATTAGGATGATCCTTTTAATCACTTTACTAATCAACAGACTATTTCTTATTTCACTCTCTCGGCAGTGGTTACTGAAAGAAAGAAGATTTATCTGCCTCTGTGTATGTATAAATCACAGGGATCTGTGTGCTTAAATATGTACACAGGCAAGCAACAAATGCATGTTTTGTCGGTATATAAAGTTTAACTACAATTTCTAAATATTGAATAGCTAAACTTCTATGCATAAGTTAATACATACTCTCTTTCCTTTTCCCTTTAACTTAATGTATTTTTTTCTCATTGCTAATTCAGCTTCCTGTCAAAATTAAGGCGACTAAGGCCAATTATATAAAATATACATTCAATAAGCATGTGACAATTTAGAAGCTGGTAAGAGACAGTTACTAAACTAATCCGGACTTTTGCAGAACAAAAATAATCTGTTGCCATTATCCTTCACTGTCTTGGTTTATGTTTACCACCACATTTTAGTTCTAAATTAGCTAATCTAGGATCAGAATTATACTCTTAAAAATAATTCATTGATTGTCAGAAATAGTAAACCTTGTACAAATAGAAAACTTCAAAAAATTTTCTTCCCATTTTTCTTCAGTTTGGCTTTCTATTTCAAGGACTGAAGAAAGTAGCACTATCACTTCGGTAAAATAAATAATGATATTTTTTTTAATAATAATCTTAAGGAAAACAGAAACAATTGGAAAGGACAAAACTAGAACAAGGCAGACCAATGCATGGGGAAGAGTTGCAGAATTTGGAGAAAAGTACCGGAAATGTCAGGAATGATGAGGATATTTTCTAAGTGTTATTATAATTTTGGGACACATACTGATTCATGAACAATATTGAGCTGTAGCCAAACTAAAGAGTTTGACTTTATTTTGATAAATAGCTTATATACTCTGCCATCCCCTTGATATAGGCCAAATCACAAAGTACCACTGTAAGAACTACTGGGATATTACTTTATAGTCACAAGGTATGATAAAAGGATCTTGAAAATCTGACAGTTTCTCTTTCCCTCTATCTTATACTAAAAACAATGCAGGTGTATCTATATTGTGTGAATGTCTACGTACAAAGAGACACATATAAAACCTTTCAAATGTTTGCCATATTTTAGCATTATGAAGGTTTTTAAAAATAGACAAAAATTCTTATTTTTGATTTGTCCTCATTGCCCAGCTTCCTAAAACAATAAGATTTTTGTTTTTGAAATTGTGATTACTTATACAAACCTAAGTCAAAATACTGTTCTTTGTCCTGTAAGTTCCTTAACTACTCCATGGACAGAAGGACAACATATAGCATATGAATACAATTGCTGTATAGATACAAAGTTTGATCTTATATAGGATTAATACCTACAGATTTATTACTTAGGAAGAATTTGGTTTTTGAAAGAATGAGAGCTGATATATATGTATTCTAGAAATGAAAACAAAACAAAAGAAATCAAAATTGTTCAAGAGATGCTTTTAGCTCTTAAACAGGATGTAGTCTTCCGGAGTCCTTATGTGATCCCAAAGCTGTCTTTTGGGTGTTAAAATTTGTTTTCACTTTTTTGCAAATATTCCTTTGATGTTCTGTTATAATAAGCAAGAAAGAGAGTCAGTAGCTTCTGATGAAGAGATCATTCCATTCTCAATGCTCAGAACAGAAATTCAATCATCTGTTCATAGAGAAAGAAGATCATCTTTATGAGCAACTCATTGACACATACACTGTAGTAGTCTCTGGGAATGACCTTGAAAGACAGGAGGAAGAGCCTGAGCCTAGACCACCATCATGCAAAAAGTATCTCAGCCCACAGAAGGAAAAAAGTTGTGGGAAGTGTGTCAGAAGCGACCCTCCCTAGATATCTGGAAAGTTAAAAATAAAAGAGGGGAGAAGTGCTTTCAAGCATGCAAGATTGATGTCAGTCCTTTGAGGTATTTCAGACAAGAAACACAAACCATGAGTACTAACACTGCTTTTATTATAAGGTTAAGTAATAGTTTCTTGCAAGTCTGGAATTATCTTCCCCCTTTTGTTTTTACTTTCCAGAAAACTAGGGAGAGTTCATTCTGGCATTCTTTCCATTCCCTTTTTTATTTTGTAGGCTGAGATACCTTTTGCATGATGGTTGTCTTGGCTGTGGATCTTCAGTCTTTCTCCCAAGGTCATTCCCAGAGATAATTACAGAAACTGAACAATCTGCCAATGGAAGAAAATATGATTCTCATTTTCCATGGACAGTTTGCTGTAGTGTGCAGATGTGTGTAGTTAGGCTTTTGCTATTCTTACCATTGGTTCTGATCTACCCAATGACGTCATAAACCCCCTGGATGTTTACCCCTGAAGGGATATGGCATTCAATATAATCTTTAACTATGGATGGAGCTATGAATAGTCTGTCTTCCAATTAAGTTTGAACATGGTTTTTCAAAAAGGGTTTGTAGGAGAAGTCATAAAATAGGCATATTGGTACTCAAAAACAAAGAACCTCCATCAAGCTCTCTATCAAATCCAGGTTCATATACATGTGTGATACACCCTTCCCCTATGAGTTGCATCTCACAGTCCTCCTAAATATTGTAAGTGCCCCCTCAGGTCATCCTGAGTTGCTCATACCCACCTGAAATAATAACAATTCAAACATCTAAGATTAGAAAGGTCTTCAATGAAGAAAAGGAGCATATAGTATTCCTAAGGTTAGGGTATATGGCACATAACAGATCATGAATGTGTTCCAAAACATCAGAAATTATTAATAAGTCCTTAAACAATTTTCAGTTTCAGCAGGTGTCCAAACCAACTCCTGACTGATGCCAGAAAAAAGTAAAACAAAAAGCTGAGTACCGAAACAGAAATATTTTGTCCCCCTTTCATTTCCTTTTTTCAGACCTATTCAGAGAAAGGTACAAAATGCAACAATCATATTATGTCCTAATAAAACACTTCATAAGGTGAAAGTGCACAGTTTCAGGTATTTGTAACATATGCCTGAAGGAATACTCGCATGAGTGAGAACTGCAGGCTGAAGTGCAAATGCTAAAGTCATATATTCTGTGAAAAATTATATTATGAATGACTAAATTGAACTGGGTTTCGAGGGAAAGTTAGGTTTGCCAAGTATTTCTGACTGAATGTTGAATGATCCATTTTTATTTTATTTTTGTTACCCTTTTTTCTCTGGGCCATAAAAGAGACAAAAGATGAAAACATTCAAGCTTGCAGTACATCATTCTTTGGACATCTTTCATCTGTGCCTCTTGTTACGTAACAGTGAGATGTGTTTACTTAGGCTTGCAACTTAACACCAGACGTAGTTTCCCAAACAGAGGTTTTTCTCATAAAATCCACTCAGCCCCTTCTTCTCAAGTTCTTTATACACTTTTCACAAGAAAAAAGAAATCATTCATATCCAACAAAGAAAGTCTTGAATTCTTTAGATATTTTTCATTATAAGCTTTTGGCATCATTATGAATTTCAGATCATGTTACATGCCTGCTCTCCCTTCTTTCATCTGGTTAAAAAATAAATTATTTCATTATTATTCCGGAACCATTACTTTTCACAGAAATCAGGTCTATGTATGAACAATTCCTTTCCTTTTCTATTACTAAAATATCAGGGGTGTTATAAAGTCACCTTAAATTTGTCTTGATAAGAATACCATGGTAACTAACTTTCTCAAATGGTTTTTTTGTGCTAATAACAACAAATCTTACAATATGAATGATGCAGAATACTGAAATGACTATTTTCTACATTTATAGAAAGTAGAATGTGGAAACCAAATTCTTTCAAATGTGGAAAGAAACCAGCTTTTAGTATTCAATAGCATTAATTAGCAGAAGTAGATAGATTCAGTTGTATGATGTCATAAAAGAAGTTTCGTATTTCCTTTAGGTCCTTAAGAACTTGGATGGCTCTAAAGGAGTAGTATATAGCAGCAGAAGTCTTGGGTAGCTATCAAGCCAAAAATAATAACATGATTTGTAGTACTGAAGTTTAAAGTTTTGGAGAATGTGGGTCAAATTATATATTACATTATTTGCATTTGAACTTCTAAATATCTCCAGCCCTATTCTAAATCAGATTCAAGACAAAAGAAGATAAAAGGGGAAAGAAGAATAGTTGCCAAACATTGAGTCCATGCAACTGAAGACAAGTGACTTATATTGTATTTTTAAAAAAATAGGAACAATATTTAATTGTTTTTACAAATTTCTATAGTTCTAATAGCTGCAAATAATAAAAAAATTAAAAAAACATGATCTGTACCCTGATTTTGAAGTAGTATCAATTAACTGAAGCTGGATTTTAAAGACATTTTATATATTCAACTGTTGGAAAACTCCCAACTAGGTAGGAAACACTGGTCAAGTGGGAACCAGCCTTGATTCCTTGCACAACCACAAGAGGCATAAGCCTAACTCCCCATAAGTTCCATGAATCCTTATCTGGTTGTTCAGATGTGAAGGCAAGCAGTCTGGGGAGATTCCTGTGCTATAGGTAGAACACAATAAAGTTACTGACTTGGACCTTTCACAGGTGGATCTGGCTCCTTGCCCTGATACCAACCAATCATAAACAATATTTTCCAATGATTAGATGTATCAGTGTGTAACTGGGGAGCACGGAAGGAATCAAAATAGGTAAGTCCAATATGGTGACCAGGAAAACAAAGGTAGAAAAAAGGTGTCATTAGACATTTCCAAACATCTTTCTGAGATGGCTTTTCAAATGATGTGGAAGAAGTTCTCCAAGTTAGAGAAGACTGTCATAAGAAATTTGGATCTTCAGACTTGTGTTCTCACAAATTTTGTTATCTATACTTATATGATATGTAGGGACATGTAGGAATAATTATAGCCAGTAATCAAGTGGTGAAAATATAGCAGTCATATTTGCTCTTCTAAACATGAGGCTATCAGGGTGAGAAAAGTCCATGTTAAAGAAATCAAAATACTTCATTGGCATAGGTACATACTCAACTCTTCATTCCATGATTCAACTCTAAATACCTCTACTAGCAATGAATACTGAATTCTCCCATTATCACACTGAATGATCCATTTTTTTACTTTCTTTTTCCCTTTTTCTTCTGACATTTACAGAGTCTTTCTTCCTGTGTCCATTAATAAAATGAAAATAAATAAAAAGAATCCAAACTGTAGTTCAGTGTAATAGAAGGATGAGCGTTTTTGTGAGATATAAACTCACTCTCCTTCACAGTGAAACATTCCCAAATCAGGCTGAATTGCTCCCGAAAGAGCAAAGACTATTTAAGCTTTATAAATGCTGTAATAAATGCTGTCTTCTAAAAAAAAAAACCCCTCAAACTCACTCTACATAAATGTTTCATGTCTCTCCTTGGTGGTGCCTGGGCTCCGAACATTTAGCTGTGAGGGTGTTTATATTTGTGGAACTCTCTTGAACATTTGCTGTGGATTTCCAACAGCTGCTGCACTGAACCACTGGGAATAGGAAAATCATGAATATTCAGGTGTAGTGACTGGAATGAACAGCCGTTAATAGAATAAATGCCTAAACAGTTGTGTAAGGCTTATTAAGACCTATTGGGGCTGAGATAATACATTCCCTTCCTGACATGTTTCAACAAAATGTAGCTGAAACATTTTGGATCATCTCTTCAAAAATGATGGGGAGGGGGGAAAGTTAGTTTTGTACAATCATACAATGGAACACCTGGAAATCCTGGCAAAAAAAAGAGAGAGAGATTTGGCAGATAGGTTTGCTGCATGCTAGCTCAAACTCCCTTTAAAATGACTGCTCTGTCTGTTCCATAAAGTGTAAGGAATGTCTAGTTCACATACAGCCTAGAAAGGATATTTCCGATATTTAATTGAGAAAAATATCTAGATGTCTTTTTTTTCCCCTAGTTTCTCAGATTCTGTGAAATATCCCCTAGGAGGGCATCTCTTGTGAAGAAGGCAATGTGGGTGGACAGTCACAAGGAAACAAACAAGCGAGCAAAAATGAGAAGATGTTCGAAAAGATCCTCATCTCGCTTTATGATCTTCCTGAAAGGTGGCTAGAGCTGCGCTCTTATTATTGGCCTTCCCACTCCTTCCCACTGCCGTGGACAGAACAAGAGCCAAGAAAGCGGCTGAGAATAGATTTAGTGGCTATATTGCAAGGGAAGCTGATGAGCAAATCGTAGGATTTGCGGCAGCTCTCCCGATAAATGAGGGCTACGTTCTCCAGCAAGGGCAGCTCCCAGGTGGCTCACGGTGAAGGGGTTTTTGTTTTTGGGCTGGAATTATAGTTTTGATACTTGTCATCCAAGGGATTGTGCTTTTTGCAAAACACAGGATGCATCCACATACACTTTTGTATACCGAATGCATACATATACATGTATAGACATACCAACACATGCATAAACATATATAGTGCACACACACAGACACATACACACACAGAGTTAACTCTGACTTGTGGGATGATTCAGAACAACCAGGGATCACTTAATGGATGTGATGGTAGTATAGAGCCAAATGGATTTAAAGGATGAAACCTCCTAGATTAAGTCATCCTACTTAATGAGAAGCCATTTAGTTAACAGGATAGTAACCAAATGATATATAGATATTCCTCAACTTATGACTGGTCACTTAATGACAATTTGAAGTTATGCTGGGCCTCCCTACAGGTACTTACAACCCGTTTTTGGAGTTATAATGGCTGCACATGCTCCCAGTCCTGTGATCACCTTTTGAACACTTGACATTTGGCTCACCATTATGGCCATTTGCAGCATCTCATTATCACATGATTACAATCTGGAACATTTTTTGCCAGCTTCTAATGTTTATTTCCAGTTTCTGGCAAAAAAACACCTATTGGGGAAAATGGATTTGCTTAACAATCATGGTGCATGCTTAACTACTGTCATAAAAACTGTTGTAACTTTGAATCCAGTCACATGATACTTTGGCTTATGACCATAATTGACTTATGACCATAATTCTGTATTCAATTATGGTCATAAATTGAGGACTATCTATGGTTTGGCTGTAATTTGAAACAGCAGTTGAAACAATTGGAGTCTGAAAATAAAATATTCGTGGAATTCTGAGGAAAACTATTTAATGTATGTACTGTACACCACTGGACCATCCTGTCTTCCACTAAAGCAGTGCTTCTCAACCCTGGAAACTTTAAGATATGTGTTAACTTCAAGTCCACACATTTTAAAGTTCCCAAGGTTGAGAAACACTGAACTAAAGTATCATAATTAGCACTGAAAGAGAAAATATTTAATTGCACTGCAATTACACAAATAAATGGACATATTCTTTTAAGAATAAATCTTAATATTTAAAAAAATTATAATGAAGCTATTTTAATTTTTTTTTAAAAATTAACCATGTCTATACTTCTGGTCAAACTGTACATTTTTACATACGGGGAACCATCTCTCTTCAATCATTTTTACTGTGTTGCTGTTTTCTCTGGTCCAGGGATTATTAGTATAAAGCATAGCTCTCCTAAAGATCTGGAATGTAATTGGTTTTGCAGAACTGGAAGAGAAAGTTTTGTACAAAAGTCTTCTTAAAATTACTTTTCCCAAAATGCAGTTTTTATTCACTTAGTGTAACCGTGCACAGATTTTCTTTCAAATAATGTATCAGCTTCCACAAACCCTTGTTCCATACATTTAATGGTTTACAGTAGCTTTCTGCTGTAGTAATCTTTCATTTAGATTAAAAGTTTCCTTACAGTGATCAAAATTGCATTGCTTTGCTACAACTGCAAGTGAGTTGACTGTTGTGAAACAACTGGAATTGTGTATGTCATCTTACATAATACTGCTCAACACAGCTTTACTATGCTACATAGTGAGTTTACAATGGAAATTTCTTCATTTTCAAATCCAGGTATGGCAATGTTTTATTTGTTTTCATCTGTTTTCCACTGTCAGTTTTGATGAACAGCAATTAAACTGACAACATGTTTTCCACCACCAGATTCACAAAGTTAATCCTGTGTGACCCTAGGAAATCTTAATTTTCTGGTCCAATTTAACAGTACAATTAAGCACAAGTGGTCATTTTTAGGTAGAATGCAAAACAATGCGTAACAAATAAATAGCCTACAATCCAGAAATACAGATTTGAATGTCTTATAACGCTATAGAGAATACCAGGCAGAATTTTCGGATAACAGTATAGGTATAATATGAAAGTTTGCATCAAAACTCTTTCTGACTTCACAAAGCATTTGTGAGCATACTGTTTATTGGTCACGATCTCGTCTGTAAATCCATAATGCCAAATTGTACTTCATCTTTTCTGAATCTATCGGTGAAACTTATTTTGAACAGTTTAATATAAAAAAATAGCTAGGTTTCCACGTTGCATTGAGATGTGCTGATTAAAACCAGATTAAAACTGGAAAATGTCCATAGATTATTGGCTTAATGGTGGTTCATATATCAGTGGCATGAAGGTGCTATTTCCTCCTAACTGCTAAGATCACTGCAGGAACTATTTCCAGCTCTTATCAGTTGTAGAATAGAAAGAAAGAAAAGAAGATCTGCTTCTAACTTGACACTGGTGCACAGAAGCAACCATTTTGCCCTCTCCATTTTGGGAATAGTTAGAGTAGTAGATGAAAAAGTAGACTTCAGATAATAATCATATAATATAAATCTCCCATTGCTGTGGGGAAAAACCCACACAGGATAATTATGTACATTACTATTTCAGTTAAGCAAACATGGTGTAGTTTTAGCTGCAGAAACTATTATCATTTTACTAAGTACAACAGATGCTTCCGAAATACCTGTACATCTTAATGCTCCCCAGTAATTGTAAACAGATACTGTGTTCATCTGTGCACCTTTTAAAAAACAGCAATTTCACTAGAAATCATTTGAAAATATATAAATGCCAATCAACAGCAACCCCAGCCTCTCTTCTTCAATCTCTGATATAATTGGAACTAAATAATACATTCTGATGTGGGATGCTTGAACAATTTAGTCTATGAATTCAAAGTAAACAAATTGACCAGTACTAAAGGACTAGTGAACAAAGTTCTTAGTAATCTATCTGTTTTTGTACTTGTCAAATGTGCCAGTGCTGTTTAAAAAAAAACTAAACTGTATTTTTAGGGATAATAATATTGGGAAGATATATTCCAAAGCTAATTTAATATATTGTTAGGGAATATGTTTAAAATATGTGATGAATGCAAATTTTCATGTGATTTTTAAAAAATCAGTGATGAATTAATACATTACAGTTTGGCTTTGTCAGTGAAATAATGTGAAAGTCACATTAGATCAGACCATCGCAACAAAGTTTAAAAAACAGGCATCTGGACTGGATTTTTTCAAGTCAAAGACATTTCACCTTTAATCCAAAAGGCTTTCTCAATTCATTGAGAATTGA
>JANHZU010001908.1:382907-397202 GCA_032468055.1 Acrochordus granulatus
TTGTTTCCTATGGGAAACTGCGTTTCGCTTTACGAGAATTTTGCACTAAGAGCGTTCTTCCGGAACAGATTAATCTCGTCTTGTGAGGCACCACTGTAATGTAATTAATTTCCATCAGTGTATAATGCAATTGACACAATTTGTATCATTTGTGTGATACACAACAAATGAGATGTCATTGTAGCTTGTATATAACTTCTACACAAGAGGTCCCTGATCAATTGATGTACTTTCCATAAAGTTTTCACAATGACCATTGCAGCCCTTGTTGAGAGCCTGATTTGAATTCCCATCATCCCAGCAATAGCAAATAAGTAAGTGTTTGATCTGCAATATCTCAGCAGCAGAAGTGTTGCCTTCAGGAAAGAGATCTGGATGTCTGGCTCAATTAAGTAACAACTGCCCATCTGTCTTGTTGTAAACAATAGTCATAAAATCAAGCTTTTCCCTATTTTTTTCAAGATTCCCCCAGCTGCTATCTGATCTCTTGCTCTGCTTGCATGTGTTGAGCAGTGAACAATAAATGGTCTAATAAACATAGGATTTTTTTTCAAGAGATAGAAAAATATAGGATTTTTTTCCAAGCGATAGGTAGGCTATTAGTATGTTGTTGTAACTTGACTGTTCAGAAGTTAATATATTTTGACTTCTTCCTCAATGATATTGACAATGTTAGTCAGAAGCAGCAGCTTGTTCTTTGAACACAAGGAAACTGAATGAAGGCACAGAGCAGAAGGCTACCTACAATGGGATGGGTGGGGACTGTATCTGTTGATTTGGCTTTGATGCATATCAAGAAGAAACTATTTTGAAGGATAATACTGTATGTATAAAAATGCCATGAAGGATGCAATCCTAGACATATTTACTCAAAAACTAATTCTGCTAGTTTATTCCCACTCATTCTTGTCAACAGGATTTATTTTTGGTAGATATGTATAAGGGTTTTCTCTTTCAGTCATGTCTGACTCTAGGAGGTGGTGCTCATCTCTGTTTCATAGCCAAAGAGCTAGTGTTGTGGGAAGAGGCTTCTGTGGTCATGTGGCTGGCATGACTATACACCGAGGTGCACAGAATGCTGTTACCTTTCCACCAATTTGAGTGGTACCTATTTATTTACTTGCATTTTTACATGCTTTTGAACTGTTCGGTTGGCAAGAGCTGGGGCAAATCACAGAAGCTCACCCTGCTACTTGGTGCCTAGGTCTTGAACTTGGGCTGCCAACCTTCCAGCTGACAAGCCCAGCATCCTAACTGCTAAGCCATTGTGCCCTTTGCAGGTATGTTTACATTTGCTTTGTTTGATCCCATGGCAATGAACCCACCGGCTAGCATGTCAAGCAATTACATTTAGGGTTTACAGAGAAAGAAGAATTAGTGAGAAGGTAAAGAATATGAAAGTTTGTACAGGTAACAAGCAGCACAGAGGTTTCCCCCCCCTTATTTAGGCTTTCTGTCATTTTGTGAACAATGGTGATAGCCATATTACTATATAGTCTCAATATACTGTATACCATCTATTTTTGAATGAATGGACATGTATGAAAATTGGCTTATATATCCACAAGAATTGTATGGGTTGTGTAAGATATTAGAGACAGAATTTTATGGGATCTGTACTATGCATAGTTTTATATGGATCACTGTGTCAGAACTGAAGAACCCTGGGACTTAATTGATCATAAATGTAAATCCATTTCCACACTGGTTAACTTCTCAGGCAAAGTGTCTCATCCTAATAATTTCCTGTGCCTCATCCTCATTGTGTGGAAAATGCACTGGATTTTTGCTGTCAAGATAGTTGTGGTAACAACTGGAAAATTAATGAGTTACCTTCCAAAACATTTGGAGTGATGAATTGTGTAACTATACAAATTATTTATCTATGATAGTTAAGTCAGATATCACTGTACGGAAGAAGAGGATAAAAACTGATTTACTGAAAGTAAGAACAGTGTCTTAAATACAGATACAGATGTACATTTATAGATATTTTTATTGAACAAGCATGGTTAGACATGCAAGGAAACTGTCTCTGGTATAGTAGCTCTCAGTGTACTTGTAGTAACAATAAACATCAATAAGATAATGCTAAGAATGTTATTCTGTAAATGTGCAGTCAATATAAGTAAGTGTTATAAAGTTTCAAATTAATACACATTAGGATGAACTTCTGGGCTAATTCGAATTCTCTGCTTCTGCTCTCTCTTTCTGGTAGCATGATCATATAGCACGAGTCAAGTATTAATTTGAATAATGGCACAGGGGAAAAGCTGTTCTTGTGTCTGGTAGTTTTGATACGCAGTGCCCTGTAGCACCGACCAGATGGAAGACGTTCAAACAGACTGTGCCCAGGGTGAGAGGGATCTGCAGAAATCTTCTCCGCCCTTTCTTTCATCTCTCAATATATAGGTTTTTTATGGAGGGCAGGTTAGTTGAAATTATCTTTTCTGAGATCTTGATTATATGCTGGAGTCTGTACCTGTCCTGTGTGGTTGCTGCACTGAACCAGACAGTGATAGATGTGCAAAGGACAGACTCAATGATTCCTCTGAAGATGTGTTTCAGCAGCTCTTGAGGCAGGCTGAACTTCCTGAGCTGACAAAGAAAGTACATTCTCTGATGTGCCTTCTTAATAATGGTGCTGATGTTAGCTGCCCGTTTTAAGTCTTGGGAGATTATAGAACCTTGAAATTGGAAGGATTTTACTCCTGACACTGTATTGCTGCGTAAAGGGGGATAAAATGGTAGGTCTCTTTCTAAAACCCACTGTCATTTCTATAGTGTATTCAGTTCTAGGTCATTTTGATTGCACTACAAGGCCAGCTGCTCAACTTCCCATCTGTACGTAGACTTGTCACCATCTTTGACGAATCCAATGACTATCGTATCATCTGCAAACTTAAGAATTTTTACAGAGGGGTCACTAGACATGCAGCCATTTGTGTCGAGGGAGAATAGTAGCAGAGGGAGCACACATCCCTGTGGAGCACTGGTGCTCATTGACCGAATACTGGATGCAATTTTCTCAAGCTTCATCTATTGCTTCCTATCTGTCAGAAAGCTGGGATGATGGTGTTTTACGCTAAGCTGAAGTCCACAAAAAGAATCTGTGCATAGGTCCTTAGGCAGTCCAGATGCTGCAGGATATAATGTAGTGACATATTGACAGCATTATCTACTGACCTGTTTGCTCAAAAGGACAGAGAATCCAGCAGTGGATCTGTGATGGTTTTCAGATGGATCAGCACCAGTTTTTCAAAAGTCTTCATGACTACTGATGTTAATGCGACAGGTCTGTAGTCATTTAGCCCACTGATGAAGGCCTTCTTAAGAATGGGATGGTGGTGGAACATTTAAAGCTTAAGTTAAATTTAAATAAAATGTACAATCAACCTCACACTTTTACTATTGATTTGAGAAGGTGCGTGGAGTAGAAATAGCCATAATGAATCAATTACCTGGTCTATTCCTCTATGTATTAAAATAACAGCATATTTAATGGTCAATTCTATGTTAAAATATGATTACAGAACAAAACACATAACTCCTTGAGTATTTTTGCAGAAGTAAGTAAAATAGTGCTGTGGTAATTTGTGAAGGGATTTATAATCTCAGCACATCTGGAAGGTACCAGATGGATAAAGCTGCTTTCATTATAATGTATGTCACCGCTAATTTTGCATATAGTTACAGGGACTGTTTACAGAGGCTACGAGACACTCATTAATTAATAGCTCTTATAAGTCTAGTTTAGATATTCTTAGATACACTTTTATTCTTTTCATATAGAAATTGGGCTGTTATGGCATTGCTTTTTTTCACCCCAGTGGAATGATAATTGATGCTTAATTGCTTTCTTCAGTGATGTTTTGGTGAGTGAAATGTTTATGCAGTAGATACACATAATTTGTACTTGAAATAAACTAGCCAGTGTAGGCATATCTCTATATCTACATGCTATCCTTATTACTTTACATGTTACAGATTTAGTATGTATCAGTCCCACCCTGCCACCACCCGGCAACCACATCGAATTCTGGCAGTCTATAAAGATGAGAAATAAATGCATAAATATTTGTCCTCTGTAAAAGTTAGAAACATGCATTTATTTCACAGCATTATATTTGCAGTAAGGCTAGAGTAAGGTAGACCAGCCTTGTTTAAACTTTCAGGGTCTGTAAGAATGCAAGACAGCTATTAACAATGCTGCTAGGCAGTCTGAGAGGGTGCTAAACTGGGAAAACTGAAGTGATCTAAGGGCATTGGGCTAGTTTGAAAGCATTTCCAGATCTCAGTATTTCTATGACTTCAATCATATTGGAGAGCTGATTGTGGCTCTTTTTCCCCATGGAGGGGTGCTCTTGCCTCACCCTCCCCTCTGACTCCTGGCTAAGAGGAATGGTAGCTTGCTGGCTATGCAGCTCCTCCTCAATACAGTACTTCAGGTAAAGGAAAGGGGCTGAACCCCTGAAGACTTTTCCAGTTTCCCCCTTCTGCATTGGATCAGTCCACTTGCAAAATCCTCCCCTCCTGGATTTTTTTTTCATTTGCATATAGAAGTAAGGAAGAGATGATTTTGGTTGCTATAGGATCTGCAGCAGATTTAGATATTCACTCCTTGTTGTCAGCATTCCAGATTGTCAGAAACAAAGGCAACCAAGATTTTCCTTCGGACTCCTTTTGAGAGTTCAAGGAGTGAAAATGATGGAAGTATCCATAGTTTATTCCTGAAAGTGTATAGCTTTCTTAACCAGGTCCTTCATTGCAATTGCAGACATTTACAGCTTGGTGCAATTCTCATCTGCGGAAAGCTGGAACCCAGATTGAGAACATTGAAGAGGATTTCAGGAATGGACTTAAATTGATGCTACTCTTGGAAGTCATTTCAGGTTTGTTTAAAGATATCAGCATATCAAGATATATTTCTAACTCTTAGCCTGCCTCTTGATTTTACAATATCACATGCCAGATCTGATTCTAAAAGTTGTTACTGAGTGCAACATTTATTATTAATTGTAGTCCTGTTATTAGTAATACTAAAACTAATATTTAAGATAGAAAAGAGAAAAACTAAAGAAATAAAAAGCAAAGCCAAAATTGGAGAAGAAAAATATTCATATAATCACAATGCTTGTGCAGCAATTGGTTTCTTGTTTCAGTGGACTGTTCTCAGTTTTACTTTCTCTTTGTAATATCTGGGATTGCATTCTGTATTTTTAAATATAGTTTTAATACATGTTAAAGTCATTATAATCAATATTTTTTAAAACATTTCTAATTATTAGTTTATACCATTATAATGTTCTATTCAATTCAAAAAAGAAACCTTACTTGTTATGTTAAAAAATTACATAATAAGAAAAAAAAGAAATAAAAAGGCCACTTACTTAAACATCCTAAGGAGAAGAAAGAACTAAAAAAATATAAAAAAATAAAAGATGCCCAGGTAACTTCAAAACCCAGATCACTAAAGAATTAAAATTAAAAATGTAAAAAATACATATCTAAATTGTATCTAATTCTAAATATTTACCTTAAAACACAGAGACACAAACTTATTTCAGTTTAAACGTGACCCTGGAGCAAAAGGAATCATTTTCTATTCTGACTTCTCCTTTGGAATTGCATAATTTTGAAGGCAAATCTATTAAGGCACATTTAATTAAGACCTTTGGCACCTGGGGCAAGCATACTTTCATCCTTTTTACAATAGTTCAAACTCAAATTTCTGTATCAAAATTTCTTCATAAACAGAAACATACCAGATTTTGGGGAGATAGTTTAACACACTTTTATCATTTTCAGCCTATAAATGCCTTTCAAGAACCTAGTTAGCATGATAATATTATAGGAGTTAGAAGTGGACATGTCATAGCATATAAGCCAAACTTTCTTCAAATTTATTACATTTCCAGCATAAAAAAATAAAGCCAAATCTATTTAAACATTGTCATTCTAGCAAGTAATCTGAAGTAACGATAAGACCTTGGAATGGGACAGTAAATTTTACTTTCAAGTCATTCATTGATATATTTAGAACAGATCTAGGTACCTGTCGTCGCCCAGATGTTAGTACAGCAGCATCCAGTGTGGGCAACAGCAAAGGATGCTGAGAGCCATAACTAGTTCCCCTTCCTTGGATCTGAAATGAACTAAAGACTAAAAACTGGATATACTGGAACCTCCGATTGCGAGCATAATTTGAGTTATCAAATTATGCAGGAGAATGCCCTTAGTCTGGATTGCTCTTAAACCAAAGCGAGGTTTCCCATAGGAAACAATATAAAGTTGGATGATCTGTTCCATGCCCCTAAAAATATTCATCAAAAAAATCATTTTCAGTGGTATTTTATGTAGAAATGATTGTCCCTAATATCTGAAATAAATAACAATGATCAATACACAATATTTATTTATTTATTAAATTTATATGCCACTGAAATCCAAAGACTCGGCGGCTAACAACAATAAAAAAAAATATATTAAAAACATTTAAAATAAAAATAAAATGAACCCCCATTAAAACAAAATAAAAAACCCGGCAGACTAGCGAGGTGGGCTAAAAAGATTTCATATATAAAAAGGGGGGTGAGGATGGCTAAGGATCCATCAGCCACCTCCATGATGATAATAACGATATTTTTCAGAAACAGAATTTTAAGATTTTTTTTACTAGAATAAACATATGAGGGATAAATGAGGTTTCTTTTCTCATGAAAGATGAGTTGATGTAATGAAAAGTTCTACATTGGTTTCTTCCTCTCCCATTGCTTCTCCTTAACTCTGCCCCATATTCAGATGTTTGTTTGATATTTTCTCTTTATCATAAAAATGCTCTTTTGAAAATTGGAAACAGCCTTTTACCTGAAGGCTAACTTCTTTGTAGACTTATGGCTGGCATGTGAGACTGGCTATTCTTGATTT
This sequence comes from Acrochordus granulatus, assembly GCA_032468055.1. Classification (NCBI taxonomy): domain Eukaryota; kingdom Metazoa; phylum Chordata; class Lepidosauria; order Squamata; family Acrochordidae; genus Acrochordus; species Acrochordus granulatus. The sequence goes on from JANHZU010001908.1 coordinate 389,835, forward strand.
TCACCCTATATGAAGTTAATGGAATTTGCAGTTGATTAATCACAGACCTTGAATAATGAGCCAGCCAGAGATTACAACTGGCCATGTCCTTCCAGTAGCAGATACTTCTTCAGTAAGAGAGCGGTGAAAAGAATATCTGTTGCTACTCAAAGAATCCTGGACATTGATGCGCAAAAGATATAGCCACCCTTAGCAAAGCTGGCACATTATAAACTATAGTAGTAAAGTAACTAAAGTACTGGTATAAATATACTTTTCAAATTGCTAAATATCTAAAGATCGATATGCCTAAACACCTTAGAGGGGTATTTATATGTGCAAGATTTGAACAAGTGGACACAATGGTTAAATCTGGACGATTTAACCAAATTCCATACAATAAATGGACGTGTTTGAGGAACTCCAGCAATAGAAGATATCACACATATATTATTTGATTGTCAACTGTATAAGAAAGAGAGAGACCAGTTTTTTTGGACCACACATTCAATGAATTAACTGTTGAGACCCTTAAATTAAAACAACATACTTCATGAGTGGTCAGAATCCAAAATCACACAAAACATGGTCTTTTATTTGAATAAAACAATTCAGGTGAGAACTACTATGTGGGTCTAATCGAGGTAAATTGTGGATTTATTGTGGATTTATAAAATTTATTTATTAATTGTGACACAGATATATGATATTGCATCCTTTATTTTATTATTTTTATTTAACCTGTTTCTTGTATGCCACTTTAATAAATGTTTGATTGTGTAATGTTTTGTATTTTATTCTGTATCTTGATATGTCCTGGGGCTAATCAATGATAAATAAAAAAGATATCTATAATGAAATTAGATATAAACAATGTGTAATAATAACACAATAAGATAAATATAATTACTGTCTTCTGTAAACACACATAATTCAACTACTTTTACTCTTAATATTTACTCTTGATAATACTATTCCTACCTGTAGCAGAGTTGGGGGGGGAATGTAATAAATACATGGTATTAAATACATGGCAGCTCTCCCAGCCCATCTCCTTTCAAAATCAAGGTAGGGAAGATTTGACTCAAGTTGGTCCACCTACATACAATTCTACTTAAGGCTTAACTGAAGTTATATCCTGTTGCATGGAATGTGAGATCCTGGTACTTTATTATCCTTGTTTTCTTCCAATTTTAGGGGGAGCTTAGTTCAAAGAATTGGCACTTGATGATGCTAAATATATTACATGCACACTACTTTAAAGACCAGGTATCCAATGTAAACTTGCCTGATTACTCAGACTGTGATTGGATACTGCATACATTATATTCCTATCTCTCAGCTGTTGAAAAGATAGCTGTGCGCCCAGGAATGACCTTGTCATAAGTGCGGCAAGGTCGTTTTCTTCTTTCCAGAAGACATGTTGAAACATGGAAATCTAATTCCCTTTAGCCTATTACTCCTTGTATTGGATCTGACACACTGTTTTACTTTTATATTGCTGTTTTTATAAATGTTTGCAAACGAAACCATACTGTTAATTTTTTGATAGCTACAAAAAATGAATAGAGAAATACTATGAATAAACAAATTATGTAATGACAAGTTCCCCAACATGGCACTGGGGGATTGACAAGGTGCTTTTCAACAGGTTCTTTGCCCTTTATAATTCTTTAACAAATATTATTTTCTTTAAAAACATTTTTAAAAAACTGCAGGAAATCTGAAAAGCAAATGCATCTGGATCTCATATAAACACTTAGAAAATAAAATGGTGGATGGCTGCAACCCATTGTTTAACTTGTGTTCTGGTTATTTGTGTGGTTTGTGATCAGCTTTCATGACAGCTATGCAGGAAAGGGACACAATGGCCTAAAAGGGGTTTAGAGCCCAATATACATTGTTACAACACTCAGAATATAATCTAAATATATGTTGACCAAAACAGCTTTACAAATACACTTTTTATGAAGTACTAAGGTGCGTACATACTTATCAATAGATTGTGGTTCTAATTCTACATTTTACTACATTCTTTTTTTTACTGGCTGCAGACTTTGGATGCACACTTTGAATACATAATTTCATTTATTTATGTTATTATTTTATGTATTGCTGTCTTGCAAGTATACTGGGAGCTGCTGTATTGGAGTAAAATTCCTTGCATGTCTAACCATGCTTGGCCAATAAAGGAGCTGAATCTGAATACTGAGTCACTGATCTCTTCTGTTGAAGTTATGTTTCATTCTATATCTTTTAAAAATAATGACACACATTTTTGTAACATAGTATATACATTTTTGTACATAGCTTTGCACATATATGCACTTTATAGGCAATTTAATATGTGTATATTTGTGCATGCTTCTTTCATTTATTTACATTTAGTTGTTCCATAACTTTATGTGTCACTGACTGATTCTAAATTGTGGTCATCTTACAAAAGAAATTAAATATTAAAAGCATAGTAACCAACAGTCATTTCAGTCGTACCACTAGCTGTCCTTGCAGAGATGCATCTAATCATGTGTTATTTCCTTCACTGGAATCTTTTTAGAAGAACAGTATTTTAATCTGGAGCAGGCCAACCTGATTTGGGAAAATAGGCAATTCCAGATTGAGGAAGCTGTAACTGAAGAAAGACTGCTTCCAAGCTCTCCTCCCTTTCACATGCCAGAGAGAGATTCTGCAGCATGATCTCTCAGTTTGAACCTATTAGATAAGTAGAGTCTATCTGGTACAGGTGGCCCTAAAGGTAACAAGACACAACCCATAACAGGCTTTAGAAATAATATAAGTATCTTGAATTAGGTCCAGAAGCCTATTGGTGACTGTTGTAGTTCTCAAAAAAAATTGTGTTTTATATTGAACTGGTTCTATGGTCAATGAGAAGGCTGCTTTATTCTGTACCAACTTTAGCTTCTAAATCACCTTCAAGGATAAATAGAGTGAATTGCAATAATCTAACCAAGAGATAATAAAAATATGAGTTGCTATTCCCAATGCCTGCTGGTCCAGGAAAGATTACAATGGATGTATCAATCAAAGCTGAGCAAAGGCTCCCTGCTTAGGCTTCCACTTGTTAATCTAGCAAAAGCTGCAATTCCAGGTAGATCTCCAGAGTGCATACCAGATCCTTCAGTGATAGAGGAACCTGTCCATAGCTAAAGAAACTGTTTCTTGCCTGTTTAACATCTATAAGTAGAATATAACTCAGCAACTATATTTATTCTGTATTGTTTTAATTGTTTTATGTTTTTAGGATGTATGCTGCCCAGAGTTATTGGTTGAGCTGGGAGACTTTAGATATTAAAATATTCAATAAGTAACATAAAAAAGGAACAATCTTAGAAGTAGAAGGCATCTTTACCAACAGTAGCTGATTCATCTTGCTCCTGCTCTGTCCCACCCAATTTCTCATAATCCACAGTCAAATTTCCATATTATCTACTGTTACATCTGTGGTCAAGGTGTAAAGCTGGAATCATCACCTTGTAGATATTACAGCACCTCCAAATTGGCAGTTGACCTTTACCTTTAATATACAGTATATATTAAAGAGAATTAGGGAATGGGACAAACATGGATATCCCACACTGCATATCCACAGCTTGACTGCTCCTTTCTCACCAAAACCAGACAGGATCTCCCACTCTGGGAAGAATAGGAGCATTGCAGCATTCTAAGCAATTCCAAAAATTACCATGGTTGATAGCATTGAATGGCACTAAGATAATTAAGGAGGAGATGCAGTCCCGCATATAAATCTAACCGCAAGTTATCCACAAAAATGACCAGTGACTTTTTCCATCTCAAGCTCAGGCCTTGAACCCAGACCAAATGATACCTAGATAGTCATCATCCAGGCCTTTCTGAAATTGCGACCCTACAACCTGTTCAAAAATCTTTCCTTCAAAAGGGAGGTGAAAAATAAATCAATAATTCACAATTATTAGGTTGTAGAACAGCATTTTAAAAAAGAGTACAGTATTGCCTCTTTCAGACCCTGCAGCATATTCTCCTACCTCAAAGAGGCATTCACTTCCATCACATACCTAGTTCCTCATCTCTTCTCTGGAAACTCAAATCAGCTAGGTAGGGCAAGGCTCCAACCAATACTGTATGTGGTGGATCTCATCTCAAAGAAGCTCTCTTTTTCCAGAGTTCACAGATCTTAATGAATCCCAGAAGACTGTGTCATTGTATTGGCAGAGTAGCTGATCAGATGCCTATAGGATGTCTACAAGTAAGACATGAGTTCACTTGTACTCTCCTGTTCATATTACTGACTGTCAGTATAAGAGGCATATGCCCTATGATACTGAAAACAATGACTAAGCTACATATTGTATGATACTAAGCCATAATTTTGCCAAAAATCATGGAACAATCTGAGTGATCAGTTTCACATAATACTCTAAACCTACCAAAGAGACCACATTAATACAACCTTCCTGAATCTTGATACCTCCAGATGGAATTTTCAGCAATGGCAAGGCTGATTGAATAGTTCTGGGAGTTAAGAAGACTTCAATCTCATTCCCACTGAATTTGGGAGGACTACGGTAGCATTACATGTGAATTCAATGAATATGTAATGACCCTCTAGTATATATTTCATGGAAAGGATATCATGATCATTTTCTTGATGCAATTTCCAACAGTTGAATTAAATGGAAAAATATTATCTTTTTTCCAGTAAATTCAACTGTTAAAATTCATTAAAACTTTAAATTATGGTCTAATTCATTCAATAAATGAATGAATTTCAGGGCAAATTACAATGATAAAAAATTCTGTTCAGTTTTGCTTCCTATATATTTTTGGTCTATGTAGTTCGTTCACTTGCTTGAATCACCAGCATTGATGCCTTATGTTTTATTTAATTGTAGCAGAGAAGTTAAAACTGAATCAATTAAAATATACATTATTTGTAGAAGATCCTAGGCCCTTCCCAAGCAATTCCAGGCAAAAATGACAAAAAACCCTTTTTGAAACTCCAAACTCTCATTGCCAGTTAATGTAGTAAACTTTATTGAATTGCAGACTAATGGACTGATGTAGTTAGGAATTCTTTGATCAGAATTATATTAGTGACTAGACCAGTGTTTCTCAGCCTCAACTATATTAAGATGGGTGGACTTCAATTCCCAGAATTCCCCAGTGTGCATATTGTCTGGGGAGTTTGGGGAGTTGACTTCTACCCATCTTAAAATTGCTGCAGCTGAGAAACATTTGACTAGCAGCCTTATTTTTTAATTCTAAGGCAATTGTCTTCCTCTGTATATTTAAGTTTCTCATTCATGTGATATTCATGCCATTAATTGAGGTATTGTAAATATTAATAAATAATTATTGTCAAGTATTGTTCAGCTGTTAATGCTAATCAAAACCAGAACTTAATCTAAAATCCTGACCTTATGGAATTTGGCAGAACTTCAATGACTTAAATAAGGATTTGACTTTGAATATTTTATCATCATGCTTAGTTCTCCACGCTTCACTCTTTGCAGGAGACTGAGGTTTGATTTGAATGATGCGCTGTTAGATTTGAAAATGGTACATTCATTTCTAATTTTCTTTGGCCATAAAACTCATTCATGAAAAAAGCTGGACAAACTGTCTCTCAGCCCAATGTACCTAATTTTGAAGTTAAATGTGAAAATAGTGGTGTGACCTAGAGAAGTACAACAGAGGAGTAAATATGAAATGACTGATATGATATAGGAGAAAAATGGGCAGAGCCAGTGGGGAGAGGTTAAAGAAGGCATCAGTTTAGAATCCCTACGTAGCCATTAGAGAACAAAGTCCAATCTCCCCCTCCCCGAATGCCATTAGCCCTTATCTAGTTTCATCAGGTACAAACTGTTAGTCTGAGAAGATTCCTGTACATAGGCTTTTGGCAATAAATCAGTTACAGTATTTGAAACCTTTGTGTGTGGCCCTGTCTCTGTGTTGCTTGAGTCTGACATATTTTTGTATACTTTTTGAAACTTTTGAAACTTGTTAGGTGCCATATTTTCTTTGCTCAACATGTTATACTTTGTTGAGTGTTTATCATTTGTCTTATTATTATAGCCACAATGTTGAAATGCCATTTGCAACAAAGGTCCATTCATATATATTTTGCACATTAAGGGGTGGATACGTAGTGGTGAAGAACAGGTTAAATTCAAGGCTGAATAATATTCTGTTGCATTCACACATTTCTGGCCTTTACCATTGACTGGAGGGCTAAGGGTCAATGGAGAGCTTTCTTCCTGCCTTCTAAAAAAATGGATAAAGTAAATGGACTTACCCTTCAATCAATCAGCAAAGACTGATTGCTGGTTATTGAACTTCAGTCACTGAACTCCACCTGTTTCTTAACCTGGGATTGTAGTTCATCTAGGAACATCTTTTTCATCAGACAAGGGACCATGAGCCACAGTAGGCTGTTCCTCTGTTTCCCAGCAAAAGCATCATAACAAGATGATCACCAGCCTGGATCCTGTCTCATCCGTAGATATTATGATCCCCTCTCCCACTAAGGAACATACATAAAATGTAACAGCTAAAAACTAAAGTTTGTGATTGTTTGTTTGTTTATTTATATCCCTCCTTATTGTTTATAAACAACTCAAGACAATGAACATATCCAACACATCGTCCTCCTCCTATTTTCTCCACTACAACAATTCTGAGAGGAGTTGGGCTGAGAGAGAATGACTGGCCCAAAATCACCCAACTGGCTTTCATGGCTACAGCGGGACCAGAAGTCACAATCTTCAGCTTTCTAACCTGGTGCCTTAACCACTAGACCAAACTGCTTCATTTCTCTTCTTTGCCATTTATTTTTATTTTGTATCCTGCCATTTAGAATGTAAGCTCAGAACAGGGACTATCTAGATCTCCACAAGCTGCTCCTAGAAAATGGTAAAATGCTTTAAGCAATAAGAGCAGAGCAAAGAATTTCCAGGGGGCTGCCAGATGTTGATAATTTGATAAGATTCTTCACTAATACTTGCTTAAACATTTATTTTTCTCCAGAGTTCTTTTCTCTGATCAGAAACAAAAAGCTGAAATTTACAGTATAATGCATATTGGTCCACTGCCATGTTGATTAATAGTAGTCCAGTGATTCCTTTTTCTGAACAAAAGGGAAGAACTAGACTTCCCACCTTGCAAACCATAGTGGAAAATTTGTTTGTAGCCAGTGATTGTAGAAGGAATTGTAGCCAGTTGCAGGAATTATAACCAATGATCTAGTGACATGGAAATATGGAAATTTCCTCTCCTCTCCTCTCCTTCCCTCCCCTCCCTCCCCTCCCCTCCCGTCTCATGATGGCAGTAGGCAGAAAAATAGATGCATCAAGTCTTCTGGAAAGTTTATTTATACACATTAATAGC
>JANHZU010001908.1:401466-427640 GCA_032468055.1 Acrochordus granulatus
AGGGAGGACTCATTAGAAAAGACTGTGATGCTGGGAAGGATTGAAGGGAAGAGGAGAAGGGGATGGCAGATGATGAGGTGGATAGATAGCATAGTCAGTGTGGTGGGCATGGGCTTTGGGGGACTCCGGGAGGCAGTGCAGGACAGGGAGGCCTGGCGTACTGCAGTCCATGGGGTCACGAAGAGTCGGACATGACTACGTGACTGAACAACAACAAAGGATGATTAACCCTAATTTTTAAAGGGAGAAATGGTACAAATAAACGATCCAATGCCAAATATTATCAATATGGAAGCTTCCTGAATTGCCAAATTAGGGCTGTATGCTGAAGGTTTCCCACACCTGGATGTTGTTGTAAGTCTGATTCACTTCTTATTACTGTATACATACAGACCAGCCCAGAACAAGGACCACCATAATTTGAGATACAAACTACACAATGCATTATATATACTACAGATAGATATTGTAGCTTTAAGTATAGACATAACAAGTCAACAGGTATTGGGAGCGTATGAGTGGCTAAAATGATGAAGATAGTTTATTAGATTTATATTACTACCTCTCCTGCAGAGTGACACGTGCATCCTGTCAGCAGGACATAAGCATAACACAGTATGATTTATATAGTTATGTCCAACATTGGCGTATAAATCTGAAAGGCTGGGGTTCACAATATGTTATCATGAGGCATATTTCATCATTTTTCATCATCACAACTTATACTAAACACGTATGCATACCCTTCCTGGTATTAACAGATGGTGGTCTGTTGAGAATCTATTTCTTTCTGCAGCTCCTTTGTTTAAAAAACATACATAATTCCCCTTCCATGCCACGATGTCATTTTCAAATACTTTCTATTGATACAAATTATGTTTTCTAAAAAGTACCTGTTCCGGTGACTGGGTTTTTAAAAAAAACAAATGGCATCAGAAGCAAGATTAAGTTTCCCTTCTCCAACTGTAGTGGTCCCAATCCACTAATAAATGTTTTACATATTGTATATAAACAATATGTAAACCAATATGTAAACCCTTGCTACAAAACAAGCTATTGCTACAATAAATATTTACAAGAAATTTAAGTAAAATTAAAAGTGAGCTCATGAAAATCCTACCAGGAGCTCCTTCTATTAAAGATGCAAAGGAATAAATATGTTTTATTGCATATTTGGTTCTGTTTTTTTCAAGATTTTGCTTAAACATAGCAGAAAACTTTGTGATCCATATGAATTCTACAATATAAACAAAGATCATCCTTATCCTACAGTGCTTGATACAATGATAGGATACTTTTTATTAGAAGAAGTTACTTACTGTAGGCCTGAAATTTGTTCTCAATGAACCATTTACAAGACATACAGTATTTCTAAAATATTATTTTATCCTGTCTCATTTTTGTTTAACTGAGATGAAGCGAACTCCTTCTCATACTAAGTTATGGTCTGGATAAATCGTAAAAGCGCTCACAAGAAGCCAACAGGCTACACATCTGCATCACGACATTACCAAAGATTTTTGAAAAGCAAGGTTTTAATAATGATTATAACGTCCTTTCCTCTTATCAAATAATGCAATTTCCCCTAGAAAGTATGCCATTACTTGATGTTTGGTTCAATAGCAATTGTTTACATTATGTACACATGTATGCATGCACACTCAGAAACACATTCTGAAATGTAAATATGTAGAGTCCTTTCAGTCTAAAATTATTTAAAGCTCTTTTCTCTTTTATCAAAAGCTGAAAATAACCACTGTCCTGTTCGAATCATGAGGTGCTTCAAGTTCTGATTTTCTAAAGAAAGAAAAAATTAAGCACAACAGGGAAATCAACTCTGGAACTGTTGTTGAGTTCATAATCCAGACTAAGTTACTGAGTGCTGATAAGTAAAGGAAGTTCAACCAGACAGTTTAATCCCCCAATTTCCTGTCCTCTAATCAGCCACTGGCTCTAAATTAGAAACATTCCTAACAATATTCAGGACAGGTGAAGGAAGAGGGTAGAAATGAAACAGAAACAGAGATATCTAGAAATATAAGTGGATGGTACAGTGAAAGAACAAGTTTACTGGGAGAAAAATGTATTGCGTAATTGTTAACATACATAACATAACAGGGAAAGACTGGTTAATGGGATGGAAGTGGGGAATTAATGTTCCTAAAATATGAAACCGAATGGGCTACAAATGCTGAACAGTTGTGGAAGTGCTCAGAAATTTACGTTGCCATGATTGCAGAACAAAATGCCTTTGGAAAATGTTGTAAGACAAGCAGCTGAACTATTAAATGAAAAAGCTTTTGATTCTTCGAAATATATTCAAAGGTATTGAATATATTTCCTTCAAAAGATACATTTGGTTAGTGAGGTACAATCTTTCAAAAGTTTTCTAAAGTTGTAAGCTTAAACCATTAATGGAATTCTTTCAGACACATTGTGAAATGTGTCATCTATAGTTCATTTTAGTGATTTTTGGCTCGAGAATTTAAACATTTTCAAACCAATAGTTATTCATTTAGTTGCATTACAAATCATCCTGACAATTATAATAACTTCCAGTGTCAACACAGAATAAATACGAGTGCAATGAAAATAATCCCTGACATATATTATGTGTATGTGTGTGTGTGTGTTGCTACTAATTGCTTTCAGGATTAAAATTATTAGTAATTCAGAAAGAGCACAGTATTGCATTCCAACTTTTCACTTAATATTGGTGGGATCCTGCTGGCGGCTTTGTTCCCTAAATAACTGTTATACACTGAATAGCTAAAGATAAAAGCATCTTGTATATTTATAGTGAAAAGATGTCTAGGCTAAAGAGTTTGCTGTTCCAAAGAATTATTTTTAATATCATATCATCTGTAGGCGTATATGTGAAGAGTTTCTTTCAAAACATTCTTTATTAATAACAGTAACATGAACATTTTGCAACAAATATTTCCTCTGATCCTAAGCATAACAGTCATGATAAAGACTCAGTCTATTCTCTTTTCTTACATCAATCAAGCAAACTTCCCAGCATCTAAATGCAAACGAATGTTGTTTCCAAATTAGTAATGTTTTCATCACCTATATATATATATATGAATGAAACAGAACTTGAGAAAGGCATCACAACTGGCACATGTACACTGATTCATAACTTTTGGAAACTTATATATTTAATATATTAAATGCCTGTTGGATGTTATATTTTCCCTCTTGCAAGAGAAAGTAAATTTAATTCAACTTGGTCCTCTTTGGAGTGGCAATTCATTTTCAGAAGTTCTTAAATTAAAGTTGTCATATGAGTGTTAGCCTAAATTAATACCTGTTTCACAAATGCCATGATTAAAGCATGAGGTAGACATGGTTAGATTTCAAAAGATTTCTTGCAATTCATTACAACAAATGTAATTACTGTTAAAATATACACATGTACTGAGTCTTGCTTACAGTACTAGGAAACGTCTGATGATGCTGAACATATTTACTTGGCAGTACAGTCTCTGGAAATATTACAAATACCTTCAGGTTGTACTTTTCCTTAGTTTTTTTTTTCACTGCAAAGTAGAAATTAAACATCTTGACCATTCTATCAGATAAAGATAGGAAAACTAATTTATAATACCGGCGTCGAAGATGTGATAAGACAGCTGTATTATAAAGTTTAAACAATTCTTTCTTAAAACACATATACAGAAGTGCAAGAACATTTCATTTTTAGCTGATGCCCAACCAAGCAACTATCTAACTAACTACAAACACGCTTGGGATTGTATGAAATCATGCCATGGAGCGAGAGAGAGAAAGAGAGGGAGAGGGAGAGGGAGAGAGGGAGCCGCAGTCCTAGCCCAGGAATGACTGTGCCCACTCTTACAAAGCAGCCATTTCTTTTATTATAATAGGTCTTTTCATCAAAATGACACAGAACCTTTAAAATTTGGACGGCATACTCTCCTACAGTAGAGACGGCAGCCACTTCAAACCGATTCTGAACCTGTTCCCTGAAATAAAACAAACTCGCTCCATTGACATACATAAATTGTTTACGACTCATTAAAAAGCAAAATTGCATATCACGCGGCTGGCAGCTGGGTCCAGGCGGGTGGAAAGGGGGCATTCACTCATCTCTTTGTATGCTGGCAGTACCAAACTGAAGTTTAGCAGTAGGCAGTAGCTGAGATTGTTTTGTGCAGCCAGACGATGCATGAGGTAACTTTTCAAAGCTTCTTTTTGTCTTTGTATGTTAAAATGCACTGTGTAGCAGAGTTTTGATTAAAAGAAGTTAACAGATGTGTTGAGATTTAAGGGGGAAAATGTGGTTTAGGTTACAGTGCAGGGATTACAATTGCTTACTTTTGTATCAATAATTGAATCCCGGTCTGAAAGTGGACATGTCTGTTCTACCAAAACTTGCATAGCTGAAGAGTTTGTGTAAGGGAAAAACATAATACTTCTCCTTTTTAATTAGAATACTAAATTTTAACAACGTGATTTTTCAATCTGTACTTTTAGGAAATAAAAGTATGCGGTAAGCGAAAAGTTTAAGAACTTTCCATAAGGCTTTATCTAAACAGTCTGTCTTGAAATAAAGCTTGTTTATTTTCTTGTCAAGTGCCTTGCTTAGTGTTTCCAGCCTTTTATTTTGAACGTATTATTTAAAATGATAAAACATCTGCAACATCAGTGAGGTATAGAACAGTCTTGGGCATGCTTTTGAAAGGGAGGCAATCTTTTTAAGACTTACAGAACTGGGAAATTTTTAAACAGCTCCAGCTTATCAGAAGAACAAGGAAGGCAACAAATAGGTATACTGAAGTCCTTAAAAGCAGAGTGTACTGTCAAGGACATATACCAAAGCAGTGCAGTTTTATGACTGTTCAATAGTCACATTTCAGAATTTATTAAGTTAATTGGTCAGATTAAAAGTCAGACAATTTCAGGGCATCTAAGTACATCCTTTCTGCATTTTCTCCTGGCAGAAATTCTAATTGGAAAATCAGTAGTTTGATTAAAGTGGTTAGACTTCCCCAACTTTAATTGACCAACATCGGCATGTAACATATACCTGGCGACTGCCAGTTAAACTTTTTCTAATGAGTAAAAGTTAAAACAAATATAACTCCCCAAACAACTTTTGATGCAAGCAACCAATTCCACCAAACGGAACAATGAAATCCTTCCATAGTTCACTTTTCCATGTCTTCCAAATCCGCAAGAGTCCTAAACTTCTTAGAGTAACAACAAAATTGATCTGGCAGAGAAGTTTCGCTTGTGTGTGGGTGCATGCATGTATATATGTAAGATTTTATGTTCTCACTTACTTGATTCAGCATATCAAACAACACAATGCCACAGTCCGTTTCATTGTAAATCCTCTCATCAGTTCTTCTTTAAAACAAAACCAACAATAAACCGTGATATCTATGTGAACTGAATGGAAGAAGTTCAAAGTCCAGTTTGGAGCACATAATACATGCATTTTCTGGCAGCAAAAATGCTTCTCTCCACCAAAAAATCAAAACAGCAAAATCACTTTTTGCACTTAAGAATTATAATCACAGAATTTCTTTTAAAAAAAGCTTTTTAAAAAGAAAAAGAAAAGAATAAGCTAACAAATTAATCCTTAACGGACAGCACGCTAACGAGGGCAGTAATGATTTGAGGGCTCCCTTCAACACAACGGGGTTTGCATCTTCTGCTACAATGAGCTATTGTGCATCCTCTTAAGTCACTGTATCTCTGCTAGACCCAAGATGTCAAAGGTTGTCTGGCCCGAGTGACCATGACATGTGAGTTAACTCATGCTGAGAGTGTCTTTGGAAACTTTAATACAACTTTTAATTGCATCTGAAAGAAATTCAAGTGGCATCTACAACACCCACCTTCTGTACATAACTGGACGTGCATCTATTCTAACAAATAACAAATCAAAGAAAATATTAGACTAGGTGCTTCAGTGAGATACATCCATGCCATCAATTGTACATTGCCATGAAAAAATGCCAACAGAGCTTTTTTTCCCCAGAACTGATGTAGCCTGAAATATCTTCAACTTTGTGCACAAGTATAAAACACACATATTATATTTATATTTCTACCCATGTCACCATAGATTCACAGAGAGATAAAGAACAAGAATCTGCAGTGCCAAAGTTCGAGAAAATATTACATCCCGGTTGGAGAAAAAGTTATTCTTTGCAAGGAAAACTTTTCAAGCTACCTATCCACCTGAGCTTAGCAAGAAAACTGCAGGGAAGAAAGCCTGGATGGGGGGAAGCTGCCACTGTCTTCACTGCTGTGCACATGAACGGTCTCTTGTTACAGAGGGGAAAACATACAAGTGGGACAAGTGGAAGGCTGCTCTAGTGAAGAGTGTGAAAAAAAAATCAAATGTTAATTTGATAAATGTGAGGTCTGGGACATTTTGTCAAAGAAGGAGGGAAAGTAGTAGAAGGGAAGGAGGGGGAAAAAAAGCAGCCGTGCTGCCAACTCACCATCCACCAAGTTCTGGCCGAGATGTCATAGCAGAGCTGCCATTTGATGGATCCGTCGGAGGTTTTCCCTGCCATTATGCTGTCAGCAAGCTTCATCTGATGCTAACTCACGGGAGATAAGACACCTAATTGAGAAAACACTTGCACTGGCATGTTGGGCAACATGTAGCCCGGTCCATACCATATGGAATCATGGGTAAAAAAAAATCTCCTTGACAGTGAACCAATCTCTCACAGACCCAGTGGCAAGGTGAAGTGGGGATGAAAAGTCATCTGCTTCTAGCCCTGCTGTCTTCTCCTCTCTCTCTCTCTCTCTTTCTCCCTCTCTTCCTCCCTCTCTTCCTCCCTCCCTCTTCCCCCTTTTTTTAAAGTAAGAAGCCACCGCTTAACATCAAAGAGAGGAGGGTAAAATTAGAGTTTCATCACTCAGATGATTTTGGTTTGCAAAGTTTTCCCCCTCTCATTTTTTTTGTCCCCCTTTAAAAAAATGGAACAGAGACTCAGTCCGACAAAGGCAGGTAGTGGACTGTAGAGGGAGATTGCCACAGGCTATTAGCCTAAAATTTCTGCTTGACAGATGGAACTGCTTAGAGACTATCATGCAATGTTTTGGACGTGTGTTTTTTTTTTCCTTTCCAAAAAAAGAATTTCAAGACTGATTCAGTATCTGTTTATCACAGCTACTTTTCCCATGAATGTGATCAGGGAGCAGGAGGAAGACGGGGACTAAAATGAAGGTTTCAATTTAATTTAATTTAACTTAATTTAATTTTTTTGGCATTATGTACAATTTGGTAGGTAATCATTTTAAGAAATAAGAGTAAAATGCAGATCTCAAACTGGAGGATTTTATTTCTTCTTAGTAAATAAAAAGGTCTTATCTGCTGTAATATTAAAATATGAAACACGTTTTATATAAAAAATAAAAATTCTTCTTCTTCTTCTTCTTCTTCCTCTTCTTCTTCTTTTTCCTCCTCCTTCTCCTCTAGGGGATTCCCACTCCTTCCCATTTTTGTATGAATTATTTTTAAGAGAACTTGAATGTCCAAAATATCAAATTCTATACATTTTTAAATATAATCACAAAATAAATAGCATGCTATTGACCTAAGTTTCCACAAAGCCAAATTATTTTTCTAAGGAATTGCAATGAAGGAAATATTTATTTCATTTGTATACTGAAGATGACAAAATTTGTCACTACTGTTTTTAAGATGTTCCACAAATACACATTTTCTGTGCTACTAAATTATATGATCCAATTTGTAAAAAAAAAAATTAAAAAGTTGTGCGATCTTAGAAATTATGGAAAACCAGAAGATACTTTCTATGGAGTCTCTGGAATGCCCAAGAAAGTGCCAGCCATGCATTCCTTATATTTTTAGCAGCCACTAAATTGTATTCATTTTTATTAGGAAGCATGTCACCTAACTTCAACATTGTTCACTTTGCAGGAAATGTGCATAATCCTACAGTTGAATGTTAGTATCATAAAGTTGCATATAAGAATGATAAAATATTTTTTTTCTTCCACTCTACATTTCTTAATCAGATGTAGATAGACAGTAGATAATATGTGGATATGTTTTAATATATTGTACTTTAACAATAACAAGTAGAGATCAGAAAAGACTGAATGTCCTACTCTAATTAACACAGGATTTCTCTTAATTATTTTATTAAAAGGAAATTGATTATCCTATTTTTAAGTGGCATCATCTTTTATTCTCCTTGTCAGAAAAGGAACAATGTGCCACCACTGTGGCTTTGTGAGGAAAAAATAAGCTTTCAAGTTTGCTTCTTAACAATATACTTTATAATTGCAGAATTGTTAGTTTGAGGTAATACAGAAGGATTAAAAACTATAATACTTTAGATTCCTCAAAACACATTTCTTTCTAACTATTGAATCACACAGCATTACCAAATGAGATTAGTATCAGTTCTGGTAGGTCTACAGATTAAAGGATTTCATTTCATTTCATTTCATTTCAAATCAATTAGTGCTTTTTAGAAATTTCTTATTTCCTTTGAAACACAGTAAGTTTGCATCTACGCATATATCTTTTTGTGTTTATCACAGATTCATAGATATGTATGGTGCATATATATTTTAAAATCAGCATGACAGTAGGAGAGGTGTCTGACATCTCATTATGTTTTGTATATTCCGCATCAACCCCTTAGCAAAATTGTACTCAGAGCCAAAGAAGAAAATAAACCTTAGAAAAAGATAAATATTATCACACTGATCCTTCTGACTCATGGATTGAATCACCTCCTGGGTTCACTTCTTTATTTATTTATTAAAAGTACTTGTTTTTTCTTTCCAAGGCTACTTGATGATCTTCAACTTCATAAAAAATGTTAAAGTAAAACTTTTAAGCAACAATCAGCATTTAAACTATATCAGATCAGATTTCGTCCCTCTTCCCAAGTAGCTAGCTCTTTGATTATTAACTGAATGTAACTGAACCTACACTGTTTTCTATCTTTCATTAAAATGTAGATGAATAAAAAATGGAATGACAATCTGTATGATTATGTCTTGAAGCTGATACAGGCTTATATGAACATATGTTGACTGGTAACTGTTCTATTTATTGTCTTTATGATGTTCATAGCTCATGGATCTTTGGACTCAACACTGACGCTACCCCTTACTATAAATTAACCATGAAAAGCACATAAAATACCCTCAGTGACTGCTGGAGGACAAAATACAGTATGAATATGAACTCTCTTCATGCTAAACAGTACAGTAGTTGGAAGTGAAATATAGAACCAATGCTGTTAAATAACTGTGTTTTCGATCCAGAACAATTAGGGTGCAGCTAACTTTACCATTTTTCTCTATGATGTGGGTGGCAGTGAGTGTATTCTTGTTGAGCCACGAGTCCTTTTCTAAGTGAGCTGTTACTAATAGCCTTGAAAGAAGATTAAAAGCAACATGTTAAATATTACAATTATTGTGGAAAACAAAATTATTTGGTGAACATAATGGGGAGCAAATCAAGCATTTAACATGATCCAGGAAATGCTGCTCTAAACAATTGCATTTGTTTTATGCAATTTTTCCCCCTTTGATTACTGACAGATGCCGTTTTGGAAACAAACATCTAAACAGTTTTCCTTCAATCACAGAAAAGGGAAAAGGAAAATAATAAGTCCCACACATTAGAAAATGACTACATGTTTTGAATTTAACTCTTGTCAGTCACTGTTCTGCAAACATGACATGTCAATGGCTGCTATGCAAAATATTTCCATTAGAAATTTAACCACAAAAGACATATTACCTTATTTTCTTTCTTTACATTTCACCTAAAGGAAAAAGAGTCAACATTGAAATACATGTTTTAAGGCCAGTGACCCAATGTGCTTTGTTGTAAATCATGGAGTACATCCACTGTGTCTCTACACAGCCAGTGTATTACTATGTTTCTCTGATTTATATAAGATCATGGCACTTGTACCATGTCTTTTGACCTAGCTGGATAGTACAAATTAGCTGTACATTATTATAAGTATTATTATGAATGCAAAAATTCTTCCTGTATAGGATAACTACCCATAAACAAGAATGGAAGAGAGATAGTGAGGCTTATGATTAGTGTAGAATAGAAGAGTAAAATATAAATCACATTAAGTCTTATGGTTTGCTGGTCTGCAGCCTGTTGGATTTTAAAAACTATATTTTCAAAGAATTAGGTATATGTTTGTTAAATATTTAATGTTAGGTTCTTAAAAGGAACTAATATCTTGTAATTCTTTTGTTTCCAATGAAAATTGTGTCTGCAGCACTTTGCAGCTGAATTCTGGCTGGACATATTCTGCAGGGTCCAGCAATCACAAAAAAAGGAGATTTATGTCCATAACCCCAAAAGAGGATTTGCTGTCTACCCTGGCTATATATAAATGAAGTTGACTTTCTTGTTGTTGAGTATAAAAGGAGAGTGTATTGCCTGCTAGTTGTTAATAAAACTTAAGCACACCTCAGTTGCATCCTTAACCAGGAACAGAAATGTTACTAATGAGAAATAAGGCACTCATTAGATATAACAGTGATATGGAATTTGCAATGCATTGGATTAATTCCTATCATAATAACAATATAATATTTTTATTAAGAGGTTTTACTTAGACTGTCACAAAATCCCAGAAAAAGGGTGGCATGCCAATTATATAAATATTATATCAAATAAAATACAATCAGCTCTATTATCAATCACTGGATTACACTAAAAGCTTATTGACTATTGATAGAAGAGAATTGTTAGAGAAGAAGGAATAGGCCCAGTCAAAATAGTTCTAATCTACTGTTTAATTGAAATTTCCAGGTTACAATCCTGGCACCTGTGCTTGGTAGATAATCTCATGGTCCTCAACGGGGGGGTGGGGTGGCTGGTGGGCTTTATCATGTGTAATGATTCCAGGATGCATCCCTTCTTTACATTTGGTTCAGTCCTTGCTTCCCCAACAAGAATATTTGTAGCTCAGGACTGAACTGTGGAATCCTTGGTGTTCTCTGAGCTTGGTTGTTTTCCTGCAGACATTTCATTACCAAACTCGGTAACATCATCAGTGATAATATTTCGTAGTTTGGTAATGAAACATCTGCAGGAAAATAACCAAGCTCAGAGAGCACCAAGAACTCCACAGCTTATTGAGTAGTTCTGTATCCTTTTTACCAATAATTGCCAACAAGATTCCTGTTCTTTGTTGATGATCACTGTTCTCTAGAGATTAGTATTTCAAGAATTAGTAGTATGTGAGAACCAATGTGATGCAGTGTTTAGAAAGCTGGATTAAGAGCAGGAAAAGCCATGTCTACAGCAGTTGTAGAAACTCATTAGATGACTTTTGTTCTCAGTGCATCTGTTTTATAGGATTGTGTACTGTCTTGTGTTCCTGGAAAAAAGGTAGAAAAAAATTCTAGTAAACAAATAGCATTACAACAGCACTGTCTCTAAATATAGGGATGGCATATAACTAACTCAACTAATGGGTGCCTATGGGAATTCCATGAATTAGCAAAGAAGTGTTACTGGTGGCTTCATTATTTTAAGAGTAATCCTACACTTAAATGTACATTAATAAAGTTATTGCCTCTACTTTTTTTAGTGCAGGTTTCTCATGTATTTGTTCAGTTTGCAGGACTCTTTCATAATTCTCTAGAATGTAAAATTTGAGGTAGAATGCAGAAATCATCTGTACTTTGAAAGATCAAGTAATTTATTTTTTCATTATTGGAAGATGAGTGATTGATAAATGAATGGAATATGTAAAAGTAGGGTGAGATATAAGAAGGCAGACAGTATCTATTGATTAGACTACCAAAAAAATTGAACTGGTGAATATCTGGTGAACATATTAGTTGTCATTAATTGTATTTTACTTTGCTTTTAAAATAAAATACTTTTATTTTAAATGTCCCAGGTCTCCCTGTTCTTTGGTGTGTGGCCTGTGGCTTATCACTCAGAGAATTCAGTCTTTGGCGTCAGAAGATTGTGGGATTTTTGTTGTACAGCTTATCATCCCATGTGAACCAGTCCCTGGAACTGGAGCAAGTTATTCAAATATATTGTTGAGGACTTCATAATTGAATTACATGTCCTACTGTGCATGTTAAATATTTACATCTCAAAAACTATCATTTTCTGTAATTGTTGGTATGAGCAGCCACATAAGTCTCTATATAGGGCAGTAGGAATCATCTTTAAGAACAGAAGGAAGAGCTCACTCAAGGTAATGGTTCGATAAAAGACATGTAGTCCTTGACTTATGACTGCTCACTTAGTGACTGTTTGAAGTTATAATTTTTATTGTAAGCCAATGAAAGTTGTTTGAATTCGGCAGCATATAAATTTAATAAATAAATAATGAACAAGTGGTATTTACAACCCGGTTCCAAAGTTCCAGTGGCTGCCCCCCTCCATTTTGGATGCCCACATTTATGCCGGTTTCAACCTCTTGCAGTCATGTGACATGTTTTACAACTTTTTGCCAAAAACTGGCATTTACTTCTATTTTTTGGCAAAATCAGCCCATAGTGAATAATTGGTTTGCTTAACAACCATGACAGCCTCATTTTTCTTCAATTTGGGGATCATGCATATGGCAATTTTGGAGAGGCTCACATGTCCCATTAAGGAGCACAGATGTTGCATTTTCCACTCCTGCTTTTTTTCTCAAAAGCTTTACATTCCAACATAAAGGAAAAGAATGAGAACTGATAGTGTAAGAGGGTGATTTAAACTTTGGCTACTTAAGAAAGAGATTTATCTCCCTCCTTCAAATAACACACTACTTGTTTACCTGTCAGAGACTGGCTTCCTGTTAGAAATTGCTGGCAAGCATCAAGTAGAAGGAAAAGTTGACCTGATTTCTGCTGTATCAGGCAGCCAAGAAGAATGAAACTCAGTAGCACTTCATATGACAAGGAGGTGAATTGGCGAATAGGTAGCAGAAGATGTTGATATATCTCCTAGTTAGTGTTGACTGTCACATTGTTTTGGGAAGCCTTGAGCATCATTGCTGCTCCAAAAATACAAATACAGGACTGTTCTCTATAATCTCCTTCTATATTCCTTGATGAAAACATTAAGATTGAAGAGACCTAACAAAGTTAGCAGACAACCAAATGAAAACATATATTTCCCCCCATCCTGAGAATTTCCTTATAAAAACGCATATAAAGAGCTTAGAGGGAAATGGTTTGTCATTGCTTCAGGAAAGTCCAAGAAAAGTCCAAATTCAGGAAAGTCCACTCTGAAGGATCCCTGAAATTTGAACTTCTCTGAATGACTATAAATAAGCCTGCTTTGACTTAGAAGTTTGGAATTTATCAAAATCCACTGAAAATCTCAATTTTTTCTTTACTACTACATGCATTTAATTAGAAGTGGTTTTCCTGAAAAAAATGAAAAGAAAGTGAATTGTGGGAGAAGAGAGGCCTGAGCCAGGGGTAGGTGTCAAATGTGGGAGTCTCTACATAACCACAAGTGAAATAGACCCAACCCCTCCTAATGGCCATTGGATCATTCTTCCAGCCATAGGTATTCAATCATTAGTTGGGCAGATTTTTGTAAGTATGGAAGACCAAATGTTAGGCTAGAAGAAGCAGGCCCAGATAGCTCAGTTCTAATCTAAAGGTTTATTGAAGTTACAAGATCACAAGAATTTCTCCAACTGCCAGCCCACCAACTGGACTTCCCAGATTAGGTTAACAGTCTTCATGAGGGATTGGACCTTTGGCATCTGTGCATGCACAGAGATTCTAAACTAATTCCCCTCTTCACTTCAGGCTCAGACCCTCCTTTTCTTGCACCAATAAATCTGTTAGTCTGAATCTCGTTGCCTGGGCCTGATATTTCACACCTGACATGAATGATATCTAAGGTACAGCCTTATAAACAGCAATTTAAATCAGTATAGGCCAGGTTTTGCTTTTGTTAAGTAATGTGCAATCACCATTACCAGCTAAAGGAATAAATACAGCAGTGACTCTACCCAATTAAACATCTCAACCAAATGAGCCTTCTGAAAAAATATGGGCTTTTTGATGGTAACAAGAAAGATAATAGAAGGGTTTCTGTTGTGGCTGCTTCTATATTAGCCATTCAGGCTAGTTGTAAACATTTATGTTCTGTTACTAGTTGTTTAACTTTAAGGGATAATTTTTTCCCCAAAAACTCCACATTTTATTGCATTCCAAAGTTTTTGACATTGTTTTCCTTGACTCATCCCTAGTCTTTATGAGTGTTGTTGTTTTAATTAAACCAAATGCTGTAACAGCAGTGTAGTGTAGGCTGGTAAAATTGAGGTACTAAATATATGCTGCAAAAATCAAGATGGCCACTATATAGTAGCACAAAGACACAGCAGACACCAACTCTTCGCTCTTGTGATCATCTGGATTATGCAGACCAAACTGGAAGACCTAGTAAAATACTTTTAATCGTCTTTCTTTTCCTTGCATTACAAGCAGTCCTTTTTTGACTCCTGGCACTTCAATTAGCTTCTTCCTGTGTTTCTTCCTTTCACTTAGGGTTGCTCGGGATCAAGCTACATGTTACTTTAGATATAGCCAACTATGAATATTTTAAATTAGTGTAACAAATTCAATTTTCTAAAAATTTCTCTTACTTCGATGTAGTGGTGAGGAACCCTGGATCAAAATGGTTGGAGGATAGAAGGTGTAAAGAATCTTCTATCACAGGTCAGTTACAGTTCATGTAATGAACTGAACACATAGAATCTGATTTTGTGAATTGGATCTTAAATAATCATTTCTTGTTTCTCTTATAATTAGATTCCTCTTTTTATCTATTATCACTGGAAGGAGCAAGCACGTGGATGCATGCAAATTGCTTTTGCCTTTAGGTTGAAATAGATGAACTTCAAACAGAACAAGAATGTATAGATCTTTATTGCATTGGAATGGGTGATAGGAACTTGAGTTCATCTATCTTGATGACAAAATCATGATGCTAGAAGTTTGTATTTTTTAGGGTGCACTTTGTGTGCACAAAGTATGTACAAAGTATGGCTCTCTCACATTTCCTTTCTATTGTGCCACATTGCAACATGCATATCGCTGAGCTACTGCCCTAAAAATATTTTCCCACATTCAGTCAATAAACCCAGTGAGGGTGATGATGCTCTTCCTTGTTTTCTCTCACAGCATCTAGCATAGGCACTGCCACCTACTGTGCTTTTATCGGAAATGCCTCCAAGCTGGAAAAAAAGGAAAAGGAAAAGGTAAAAGCATCAGGTTATACCTATTTCTAAGTTTGGAGATGCTTCTTTGCCCATGGATAGTCTATCAAAGGGAAGACAGAGTAAGATTTTAATGGAGAAAAGGAACAGCTAGGCATGTGGATTGTCACCTTTTCAATTTTAACCTGCCACTCTGCCTTTCATGGGATCATGGTCACAGACATTGAAAAACTAAAACATTTCCTTATACTTAATTTCTGTGCTGGAAGACACCTCTCCTATTGGATTTATTCTAACTTTACCCTTGTAAAATAATAGAAGAAGAGATTGGGAAATGTAAAAATATTTCTGTACATTCCTTGCCCAGCATGGATGCTTTGCCCTTAACAGGAAGGTGTCTGATCTATTCTATTTTATTTACTTATAAAACTTTTAACGCTGTCTATCTCTGTTTTTCCTAACTCGTTCTGACTGGGGAATTCTGGGACTTGAAGTTCATGCATCTTAAAGTTGCAGAGGTTGAAAAACATTGGCCTATCTTAATAATAATAATAATCCTAGACAGTTTACAATAAAAACACAATTATATCACCCTTACAAAGGAATTTACATTGCTCACCACAGCACCATAAGAACCATCAACTCCACATATGCTGGCTTATCCCTACCCTGTCCCAATGCTTGTGGGAAGAACTAGGTCTTCTAAAGGGATAGGAGGCTTTGGATTTCATGTGGGAGGTTATTCCAAAAGGCCGGAGCAGCTTTGGAAAAGGATTTTCAAGCATACATGTTTTGGAGAGTGTGTGTGTGTGGAATGGATGGATTTGCTGGGCAAATTTGTTAGCTTCTGCTTTTAATTCATCTATTCCAAGAACTTCAGAAGCTGATCACAAATGATCAACAGCCAGCCTGGGGAATTTGGGAATTAAAGCCTATCTATCTTAAAGTTGCCAAGTTTAAGAAACACTTAACGTTTTTTGCTGCTATTTCAGTAGTATCTGGGTTTTTGCAGCCAAGATGTGCTAATCCTATTTGTCTACCTGTTCCTAGAAATGCATTTTTTTGTTTTGTTTTTTGTTAATTCATGATTAAACTATTTTCTTTAGAGCCTCTTACTAGACTGGCTTTGCTTATTCTATTTCACAGACTGTCAAAACAGCCTCAGCTTTAATATGAAAGGACTTTTCCTTTGTCAAAGATCTGATTATGCCACAATCAGTTCTTGAGCATTTTCGTTCTAGTTTGCCTCTGCCTCTTCTCACATGCCAAAGTGATCTCAGTTCAGCCAATCCCCTTTGTGATTACAGCTAAACCAAGGCTTAATTACAATGGTGTTATAAGTAAGGCTTTGCGTAATCAAAAAACCTCAATGACAGCCAACTCAATTAGAAGCAAAGTGCTACTTCTAATGCCTTAGAGCCCAATCTTTCTCACATATAATGTGTGCCGTTCTCCTTTCATCACTTTGAATACTAAGATTAGTATGCATAAAATCGTCTACAAGTGCCATCAGAATTAAATTCTAACTCAATGTTGTACTAATGTATAATCAAAAGCGGTTCCAACCTAACATATAAACCAAGGCAACTCCAGTTTGAGGTTTTGTGTAAGAAGATACATTCAGCACATCTATAATTCCCGGGATACAAATACATAAAAGACAATATAAATCTTGTAAAGAGAGCTGCTGACATTTGAATTCTTTAGGAGAGAAACAAATATTAAGGACAGAAGGAAAAGTGGGAATGACTGGATTCACACATAGTATCAAACCAAAACATAGGTTAGGTGATTTGGGTTTAGCAACCTATTATGTTATTAAACCATAGTTGACAGTGTTTTACAAACCACACTTTCTACATGTGCAATAAATTACATTACACAAACCATGAGTAGATGTTTGGGTCTGTAAGATTATGATAATGTTGGCCCAACATGCTAACTCATGGTTTGTTGGATGTTGACCCAAGTACTTGGATAAGAATGATACTGGCCAAGCACATTTAAGGGTAATATAGGATATGAAACACCTCAAGTAATTCATGGATGGTTTGCTGCCTTTTGCCAGGCTAAAAAAATGGAATAAATTGAATAAATCATTGTTCTGTTAATATGGTCAAGCATAATATGAGAACACCACAATTACATACCAAGTGAGTCAAAGCTGCATTGAATACAAAAAAAATATTTAGGAAATCAGATTTATTGTTAAAATAGGTCCTTGTGGGAATAGACTGGGGAAATTCAAAACAGGAATTATTTAATTATATTCAGCAGATTCCGCTTTCATATAACTATGAAAGGTGCAAGAATTTTGCTGTTTATTTGCATCCAGCTAGCCCATTTTCCTTTGCTCTCTCCAAGATATCACTGAAAAACCAAATCACTGGGTAGATGCCTGCTTCAGCAGAGTAGAATAATTACAGAATTGGTGTGACAAATCACAACTGTGTAAAAAGTACTTAGCATCATTATTTTATGCTCTGGGCTTCTCATTGGCTTATTTTGCAAATTGTATTGAGCCGTGGTGTGGGTTGCACAGTACAGTAAACCAAACCAAGCCAAGCCAACCACTTTATGACTAATATGACAGGTTTTTCCTTTCAGAATGGCCCCAAGAGAAGGCAGAAGTATTTTCAGGAACAAGGTATTTGGTATCCTTTGACTGTGTCCTGCAGCAGTTTCTTGCACTTGAAGGTGACAATCGGAAATTGAATGATTATGCAGATATTTCTTGCATGTCTAGAATAATTGCATAAAGCATTCCTGCATTTAATGCTAGCATTAAAATGTTGTGAAAATGAATAGGATCTATTTATTGCAGATTTCAATAATAATTCAGGTCCTGTAAGCTATATATAACCTTCATCCTTCTTTTTTGCAGACCCTGGAGCTCTCTCCAGCCCTGATAGTGAATTTTGGCCTCATAGTAATAAAAAATCACCAGTATAGTTTTGTGCCATTTTAAGATGAGAAAGGCCAGCACTTGATTTCTGAAATAGAATCATAGAATTGGAAGAGACCATTTAGGTCTTTAAGTCCAACTTTTTGCTTAGTTCAGGAATTGAAGTTCAAGTATGCCAGCCAGATGGCCACCTAGCCTCTTTTTGAACACATCTAGTGAAGAGGAACCAACCACCTGTTGACAAATTTTTTCCATTGTTGAACCAATGGTCTATTAGTCTTTTCCAGAAAGTCTTTTCTAATTTCAGTCAGAATTTGGCTTCCTATATTCCATTTCCTGCACTTTGGAATGAGACAGAGCAGGTTTAATTCTCTTTCATTCCAGGGAGAGAGCTGGGACAATTTGCCAATAACACCAAGGAAATCTCTGATCAGAAAGCAAGGCTCAGGGAGGAAAAGTACACATCCATAAGCAATGAAGACAAATATTCCAGTTTGGATTACTGAAAATCAGATTTATAAAATAAATGCATATAAGTCTCCAAATTCCTCAACATGCATTTGAATTTGGTGGTTCTTCCTTCTGAGAAGACATGTGGTAGGGGAATGCTATAAATTTAGTAAGTACTTGCATTTTTACATCATTATTCATTTCTTGTACTAGATTGAAATCAAGTAGATCTTGATGATGTAGGTTGGCTTAACTGTGGTTTCGGACAAGAGTTCCAAATAGAATCATTTCTATGATTCTCCTTTTGCTCTCCTTTCCTCCTCCTTTCTATCCTGCAATTCCAGAAGGCATTAGGAAGAATTCTTTTTGGCTGGAGGAGTTTTCATAAGAAGCCAGGCTTCCCTGCAAACCTCTTCAGCATGGCTTACTAATTTGTGCAAGAGGCATTGGAAAACTGAAAGGTTAATATATTCTAAGGAGATGTTGAGTATAGAATGTCAGTTTTGTCAAATGGAATTAGAGTATGCTGCTCAATGAAAAAGATTTGGTTTCTTTTGCCACTGTCCTAGTATGTTCAAGTCAGATAATGCCAGCAGCAATGAGCCAGCGACCATGGGCTGGCATGGAATGGACCCAAGTGGGAAGCCAGCCACAAGGACCATCTGTTTCCGATTTCTAACTGAACCAAGATGTGCAGCGAAGTGCATGGGCAGTCACAGAGCCAGTTTTACCATGCTCAAGTTATTAGGGTTACAAGTGAAATTATCTTTTCCAAACAGCAGGGGAGCCATAATCCATATGGAAAAAGACTTAAAAGATTCTGATCTCTTTTGTCAAAGTTGTAGGAAATGGAAACTTGCTTGTACATTGAACTGCAACCTTTCTAGAGTTTCTCATGTAAAATACATGTTTCATTAAGCACAATCACCTCTGAAGGAAGAAGAGTGCATCTTAGTTTGATTGATAGAGTTGATTAAACCCAATTAGCTAATTTCTAATTGGAGATTTTTAATTAATGTTTTTAAAGAGAACAAATAGACATTGCATGGCTCAAAAATATATTGAAATGCAAGTATGCTTAAAATGAATACAATTAATTACATGGGTTGTTATTTAAATCTCTGAACAGGGTTCATTTATAAGTCTATGAAAAATGCCTGTCCCATTTAAATAACTTAACAATGGCATGTTAAAATATCTAGTAGAATCTTCTGATCCTCTTCTGATCCTATTCCATTTATTGTACTCCAATGTACTGTGTCATTAATAATGTAGAAACTGTCACTTGCAAGATAAACACTGGCAAAGTTATGGAACAGTTGTTCTCTTATTTTAAGGATGCTGTCATCTACCGGATGGCCTTGGACTATGGGTTGGCCAAGGAATCAGCTGATTGACAAGATTGTGGCAATTTCACTTTAATTTCTCAATTCTATAGATATCAGCAAAATTATTTTGTGACTAGATTAGTAAAAAATGGCAAGGCATCAGGACTTATTATTGCAGAACAGAATTTTGTTGAATTAGACATGCATTTCAGCACAAAGGAATAAAAATAAAATTATTATGGGTCCAGTCATAAATGGGTAAATGCTTTAGGTATTGCAAATATTTGGAATTAATCAGTACTTACTATAACATTTAGGGTATCAAAAATCAACAATTGACAGATGTCTTATTTTTAGGTAATAACATTGTCTAATAACACAAGGATGTAATCATTTTTGCTGGCAAAGACATGGGGAATTTTGTGGCCATGTCATGGATACTATCCCAGGATGGTTGTCCTGATTGGAGTATATTATCCCTCAACACTCATTCACCAATAGGCAAACTGTTGGACTTACTTCCATCACTACCTTTTGCAGTATAGGATATTTTCTACCAACTCAGCTTGCTTTTATCTTTTTTTCTGCCTTAATGGAAACCCTGGTCTATAGCCATCCATGGTTTTATTTTCCAAGAATGTCTATGTGGGCCACGTGGAGCCAGAGGCTTCTGTGGAAATTAAGATGGAAGATGCTGGATGTTTATACTTTGCTTCCCATATGGATTTTTATTTATTTTTTTAATTAATTAATTAAAGGCTTTTCTGCCATTAGGTGGGCTGATATGCACCAAAGGAAGGTCTGTAAGCCTTTTGTTTCCAAGGAATACCCAGGTCACCCTTCCTCATCAAAATGCTCAGATACAATTTGAATTTTTCTTGGAAAGATTATTACTCATCTGATGAATCTCTCATTTCTATGATAACTAATCAGTGAAAGGAGCTTGTCATATGACCAAGTGCGATGAAGTTTTAGTATGACATAATGATTAGTGCAATGAGTTAAACAAGAGGGGCCCAGATTCAAAGCTCTCACCATAAACCTCATGGGGCAACTTTGGGTCAATAACAATTTTCAACCTACCCTACTTTAATAGGATATTGTGAAGATTGGAATAATTATTACTATTTTGAAATATCCAGACATTATAATCTTATTCTAGGAACATGCCCACCTGTATAAATGTGTTTTCTGCTGTTTTCCTTTGATAACTGCTACAAGATCTGTGTTGCAAATGTTTAAAAGACCATTAGACAGCAGTAAAGAGATAGAGAAGGTCTCAGTTTGTCATCATCTAGTGATAATTCAGATTGTTGAGCCCAGATCTGGTAGCCGTATTATGAGATTGCCTTCATCACATCCCCATCTCTTGAGTGAGAGAGGCTTAAGTCATCCTTAGTGGTACTTGTTGTTAAAATAGTATTTCCCCTTCATATTGTGACATGATGTCATATTATGGTAGCCTAAAGATATATAAAATCTGTTGGCTTAGACATCCATTACCTTAAAGCAGTACTTCTTAACCTTTTTTGAGTCATGCACCCCTTTAAGAATCTGATGAAAGCTATGGACCCCCTCCCCAGAAATATTCACATAAACACAATTTTCCATGCAATGAATATATGTACACAATTTTCCATGCAATGAATATATGTACACAATTTTCCATGCAATGAATATATGTACTTTATTTTATTAAAAATAACATTAAAATATTAATTTTTGTCTGACTTTCATGGACCCCCTGAAATCCATCCATGGACCCCAAGTTAAGAACTCCTGACTTAAAGGGAAGTCCAATTGCAAGGACTTAAAACAGAAACAGCACGGGTGGGATAGGGACCAGCTGTGGGGAAAAGAAAAAATCCAGTAAAGTTTTCAATCTGTTCAAGGAGGGATAGAGAACACTAAACCTTGGCAGTTGTAATGGTATATGGGAGTTTATTTATTTGTATCCTACCTTTATTATTTTTACAAATAAGTCTAGGTGGTGAACATATCCAGTACGACTTTCTCCTGTAGGAAAATTCCCTACAACCCTGTAAGGTGAGTCAGACTGAGAGACAGTGACTGGCCTAAGGTCACCCAGCTGGCTTTCATGACTATAGCGAAATTAGAACTCACAGTCTCACTTTCTAGCCTGGTTCCATAACCACTAGACCAAACTGGGAATGACCTTAGAAGACAGGAAGAAAAGCAAAAGACTAGACAACAGTTGTGCAAAAGATATCACAGGCTACAGAAGGAAAAGGGTGTGGGAAGCAACTCAGAAGGGACCTTCCTTAGAAAGTAAAAGTGCAGGTAGTCTTTGACTTATGATCATTTATTTAACAATGATTCAAAGATATGATGGCCTTGGAAAAAGTTACTTATGACTTGTCCTCGTACTTATAATGTTGTACCAGTTCCACAGTCATGTGATCATAATTTGGGCACTTGGCAACTGGCTCACATTTATGAATGGTTGCAATGTCCTATGATTACGATTTGCAACTTTCTCAACCATTTTCCAACAAAAAAGGTCAATTGGATTCACTTAATGACCATGTGATTCACTTAATTATCACAATACAAGTGGTCATAAAATCAGATCTGGTCACCTGATGACTTGCTTTATGATTGCACTGACTTACTTTGGAAATTCCTATCTTAATTATGGTTGTCAGTTGAGGACTTCCTGTAAAGGAGGAGAAAGGTGAAGATTCTGTTATTGTAACCTTATAATAAAGATAGTGTTAGTACTTATGGCTTGCATTTCTTATCTGGACTACCTTAAAGAGCTGCCTACAGCAGAAGAAGGTAAAACCTAGGTCAGCTTCGGATGCTGTCATCTTGGAGCGGCTCAGAACAACAACCAAGGAATCGGGAGCTATAAAGTATTTCAAGCCCTTCTGAAGGCAGTTGAGGGACAGCGTTAAGGGTATGCATTCATCATCAGGTCTGCGTTTCTTATGCTACTTGTTTTGTCAGCTCTATACAGAAATGCTTGCCTACAGTGCAGCGGATATTGTAACAGCAATGAGGTGTTTCCTCCTAGTTGTGTTTGGCCTTGAATTACACAGGCTGCTGCCAACTGTATCCTTTAATTGCCTGAGGGATCAGGTGAAGCAGGGAAAGCCAGTGGAAAACATTGCCACTCAATCCTCTGGATGGCTATAAAGGTTGAAAGCATTTGGGATCGACCCAAAGTTTTACAGAATTTCTGCACTCGACTTCTCCTTCTCCCTGTCGTTTCTATCTAGTGTCCTGAAGCCCTGTGGAGATCACCATGGGTCCATTTGTAAACTGCTCCTCAAACTTTTATTTTATTGCTTTTCCCCAAACAACTGGGATCTTACATTTTTTTGTAGGAACTAGTCCTCTAAAGTAATTGACCATTGTGGCAGAGAATAGGATTAGATGTTCTTGGGGCTGAAGAGGTTCTGAAATGGTAGCTGAATCCCAACAAGTCTGGATTATAGGAATGACTGGAATGTATACATCTAGGGTCCCAGAAACCACTGTAGTGCCAAAAGTGAAAATTGAAGCTAAGTAGCAGCAGTGGATTATCTTTTATTTAAATAAAAACTGCATTTCCTCAGCATGATGCTGGAAAAACATGTTTAAATATGCACTATATTCTGAATTTAGGCAGAACTCAGGATTTATGGCACTTCTGTCCATGTCACCAGATAATTTATTTCCTTCGTGTTAGATTTTTCTCCCATCTTTCACTCGGGAACTCAAGACAATGTCTATAATGCTCTTTTCTGCTACTTTCCCCCATACTATCCTTGTGAAGTACAAGAGGGAGCAACTGGCCCAAATTCCCCCTGGAGCTTCCATAGCTGAGGGTGCACATGGACCTGGGTGTTTCCAGCACAAGTCCAAGAACCTAGACATCATCCCTGTGGATTACCAGAATTAAAGTTCTGGCTCTGGATATTTATCAAGCATAAGTAAAAGGAAGGTATGCTTCACATCAAGACAAGTTCAAGCAAAACATCTATCTGAAGCTACTCCATAAAGCATTTGCATCTGTTATCTTTGCACGTGACAGAGCCAGATCATCCTAGTTTGTCCTGCTTTGTAGCCCTTCCTTCTCCTCCTCTGACCCTTGCAAAGCTGAAATAGTTTCTGAGCATCCTCTTCTAGAAGGGCTCCAAATACAAAGCTCAAGATACAAATTATTTCTTTATGGACTATTAGGATTATGGCAGTCAGCTCTCTCTGCACACTTAATTGCATATGTGACCAAGAACATACTCTTTTTACTTTTGTTATGGCAATTCCATGGTAGGCTGCAAATTTAAGCAGAATACCCTGTTAGTCAAAGCAAGAGCAGGCTCACTGGCCCCCACCCTAACAAAAATAAACTCTACCGGGAAGTTGTGTTAGTGCTTGAGAAGGGCATAATCGCATCGGTGATCAGGGAAGCCACCAGCTTCATTTTCAGTGCAGCACAAAGTGCCTATTCTTAATGATTGGACCAAAGGAAGGAAAGGCAGGGCAACTTCATGTAAAGCACATCTGCAGGGCTCTATTTCACAGGAAGTAGCTCCCTACCTTTGCAGATACATTTCACTCAGGAACAAAGCATTATTTTGTTTGAAGCCCCTGAAATGATGCAGTCAACCTGGTTTCTTTTTTCTTTTGTGAGAAGGAGAGAGAGAGAAGAAAATGATTTTATCCCTTGCTCCAGTATAAGAGCTGCACTTTTCAGTTAATAGAATGTCCTAACATGTATTGATTTTCTCTACCAGGGAATGACCATGTGGGAGGAAAAGAAACAGATTCTCCAATAATCTTCCGATTGCATATAGCCAAATCTCTCTTGTTTTTTACTTATAATTTCCTTTAAATGTTTGTTTTAAAAAGAAAAAAAAATACAAACTAATATAAAGTAAGAAAGAGGAAAAAAGAAAGCTAAAAGTACAAGAAAGGGGGGGAAAAGAAAAAATTGAAAAGAAAAAAAGATACAAAGAAGTAGCTTCCAATCTTCTTTACAGCAGTAATTAAATTATAGTACATTATAAATTTACCTCTTATTCTGTGGTTCTAACATAACACTCTTCTTTCTACAATCTGTCCTGTCTAATCATCCAAAGCATAAATCATAAGTTCATTTTTTTCTGTTTCACACCAAAAGTTTATAAGGGTTTGTACTCAACACGAAACATATATATTGCCTTTCCTCATAGTCAAACATAGATATATGCCTTTCTGCATAGCCAGGTCAATTCTGGAGTAACAAAAATAATTAGAATTTAGGAATGAACAGAAGACAAGAGTAAATAACAGATTAACAGAATGGATGGATATGAAAATGATTGAGGTGAAAGGCCTCTTTGAGGTTTTCTAATCCAGGTCCAAGCAGAGAAGAAACCCTTAGATTAGCTCAGACAAAGTCTGACCTTAAAGATCTCCTGTGATGGAACACCATGACTTCAGAAGTCTGACTGTTTCAGTGTTTAATAGCTCTCACGGTTAGGAAATTATCTCTCTCTTTCTCTCTCTGTTTACACACATACATGTGCCTTAGTCTAATAAACCTTCTGAGAATGTCAGTATTTCTCTGTAGATAATGAGGTCAGCTTCTGTTAGATTCAGAGTAGATTTGTTCAGTGGTCTGATGGGGCTGGGAAGCAGACATATGATCATATTAAACAAAAACAGTAGACCAAAGATTTCACTTTCTCTTTCGTACCATTTTTTTGCTTGTACAGCACTTATGTTAGTTACTGAAAACTTGCTGTCAGGTGCTTCTTTATAGTTTCATTTATAGTTTCACTCTTTTTTTTCTCCTCCCAATATTTTGCAATGCTCTTGCTGTCTACAGACTGAAAAATAACATTCTCTTCTCAATCAATTTTGTCCTTTGCTCTTGGAAAAAAAGGGAAGACAGCCACACCACTCTTGTCTATTAAGCTTCTATATCATTTTAAATTGGGATTGAGTATAATTAGATGGTTGTCCTATTCTGTAACAAAAGTCAGAATTTTTGAAATTAATTCAGTTTTCTGCAGTACATGGACATATATATTTAGAGTTGGGACTTTTTTTCCAAATAATTTTATTAAAGATTATAACAACAATTTGTTGTTGTTGCTCAGTCGCGCAGTCATGCCCGACTCTTCGCGACCCCATGGACTGCATTACACCAGCCCCCCCTGTCTTGCACTGTCCTGCTTCATTTTGTACTCCAAGGCCAAATTTGCCTGTAATTCCTGTTAACTTTTGGCTCCCTGCTTTAGCATTCCAATCCCCTATGATGAAAAGGACATCTGTTTTTGGTGTGAGCTCTATAAG
>JANHZU010001908.1:439603-449809 GCA_032468055.1 Acrochordus granulatus
TAGCCTTTTGTTGTTGTCCATGGGGTTTTCTTGGCAGGGATACTGGAGTGGGTTGCCATTTCCTTCTCCAGTGGAGGTTTACCATCTCTCAGATAGAGGAAGTTGAAAATGTAAAGGTCAGTGTTACAGAGAGGAATAGCAGACACATCTTCTGTTTTTCTTTGATAAAATAGAGATACTTAGGGATAGAATAAAATTCTTACCCTTTGTGGAGAATTTTTTCCCCTTAGTCCCTCATGGACAATTTTCTTTTTCCTTCAGTTACCAAGAGAAAATCTCTGCAAGGAACTAAAGGGAAAACCCTCTGCAAGAGCCCTCCCACCTTATACGCTTATAAGAGTTTGAAAACTCCTGAACTAGATAAAAATTCATGAGGGGGAGACATTTATCTTCTCCCTCTAGAGTCATAGTGGGAGTTGCGAGAGTAAAATAATTGATAAATTATGCCAATATCTTCCATACCTTGCGTACAGAAAGCCTGATTGTCCCATCTGGTCATCACACTTCTGATAAAAGGTCTTCATTAATTCTGAAAATGAATCTACTCTATTATATTTTTAAAATAAAAGTTTCTAAGAGAGTACATCATTAGTGTTTCATACTGAAGCATAATTATTTACACTTGTACATGACCTGTAGTGGGCTTAATATAGGGGTGACCTCTTTGATTACTTAATCATATTATCAAATGCCTATGAATATTCGTATTACTACTACTTCATCATATTATTTATCATATAATTTATTTATCATACTTTTATATATATGATAATCGTACATTTATATATATGATATATTTTATGTATATGACATTTATCATATATTTATTTATTACATCATATTTATTACTTTATCATATAATACTTCTGAACAGGCTTAGGAGGTTTGGAGTACAAAGAACAAGTGTTATTCTAGTTCTCTTCCTTCTTCCATGGGTCATTTCCAAACAGTGTTATTGGGGAGGAGATACCCCTGCTCTGTATGAGATCTCAACATGGAATTACAGTATTTTCTTGCTCCAATTTAACCACTTCTACATGGGTCAGCTGGATGAAGTTGTCCATTGGCAGTATGCTGATGATACCCAGTTATACAGTCCAGCCTTGGCCATCCAAGTAAGTTCTCTCTTGGTGTTTAGATTTGGATGAAGGGAAAAAAGTCTCAAGCTCAGCCCACATGCCTGCATGAAGAGCAGGCAGCAGCAAAAGCTGTATGTATTAGATGTGTCCAGCCTTGGCAACTTTAAAATGCTTGCTGAGGAATTCTAGAGTTGAAGTCCACACATCTTAAAGTTGCCATCCCTGGCCTAGAGGGTCTTTGCAGAAATCCATCTTGTGTACCAACTGCATCCATTCTGACCAGGAGAATCCATCTTATGTGCCACCTGCACCCATTTTTAGACCAAGAGACTCCACACACTGTCACTCATGCCTAAATCACTCTCATCTTTATCACTGCAAAGCATTCAACATGAGAGCTGACCTTGAAAACCACTCAGAAAGTAAAGCTAGCCTAAAAGTGAGTAATGCAAATAGTAGTGGTTAGCAGTGCTATTTCACTAGTTACTAGTATACTTAGTACAATTTAAGATACCGGTTGTGACTTATAAAGTCCTTTATGGCACAGGGGCTGGTTATTTGTGGGACTACCTGTCTCCAACTACTTCTGTCCATCCAGTGAGATCTGACAGAATGGGAATGATCCAGGTCTTGTCATATAAGCAGTGTCACTTGGCAGGTCCCAGGAGATGTCCCTCCTCTGTTGCAGTATCTGCCCTATGGAACTGCATTTCCTTCCAAGATTAAATTGCCCTGATCCTACCTCTCCTCTAGAGGGGAAGGAAGACCTGATTTTTCTCCCAGGAATTAGATCAAGGGTTTGCATGTGTTTTTGGATTGGATGGAGGTGAAGTTGCCTTGAATGTGTTAAGCTTTAGTATTTTAAAAAGTTGTTTGGAAAGTATGTATTGCCATCTTGAGTCACATATTAATAAGGCAGCTGTATAAATTGATTGAATATATAAATGAATAAAGCATGAAGATTTTAAACTAGCTATATTTCTTCAAGTTTTATCTGACTTAAAAAAATTATTAAAATGTTTTTGTTGTTTTACTTTTTTATTTGTATCATTACCTTACTTACCCTGAGCACCATGTAGAAAGCCAATGTACCAAAGCAATGCATAAGTAAGCAAATAAACAGCATTTAGTTTCTACAGTTCTATATCATAGGTATTACTCTTCCCATTTGTTATTGTTAATTGAAATAAACAAAGTCTCATCGCCAAAATATCAGCATGAAGAATGGGGCATAAAATTCATAGAGGAAGAGAAGAAATAGCTTAGGTGCCTTGGGGGACTCTGAGACAACAGTAGGAATTGAACATCATGTTCAAATTATAGCATTTCAACATCAGGGCAGATTTTGTTAATTTGTGCCAAGTTGGTATCTTTCTAGTACATTCACAGAAGCCTGTATAATTCTGTGAGCTGTATAAATCATGTGTGGTCTCCTGAAAAAGTTTAGTTCTAGGTCTTAATAGCTATTTTAATTCTGCATGTCAATTATATTATAGTCAAAAGTTCAAATAAAGGTCAAGGGTTCTAGGGAGTATAGCTGTTTAAATTAAAGCATTTCTGTTACTAAGTGTAGCAATGGATCAACAGTTAGTGGATAATTTGGTATTATTATTTTTCATGATCCTGCTGCTTTGAGCCATATCTCCATATATTTCTTGATGTAGATGTGCAGTGCAACCTGTTTGGTAAAGAAAGTATGGTAAGAAGCTTTTTCTTTTCCCTGAGCATTCTGCCTAAGAATACAGTAAAAAAATGCTGGATCAGAGAATAATCTTGTCACCCCCTCTTAAAGAATATCTCCCACACAGTCATCACCTCCTAATTTTTAAATTATTCTTTCTGTGACCATCAGTATCATCAAGGATTCTTCAGGTGAAGGAAACTTGACACAAACTTGGTTGAATGTGATTAAACAATTAATCCTCATACACTTTATTTTAGTGCTTAAGGGTCAGAGGCTTTAGGAATGGTTGAAATCCACTCTGCTTCTCTTCTGAAGTCCAAATCCAGGAGAATAAATGAATCACCTCGTTGGATTCTAATTAATCCATCTCTGAATGTGGATATATTAAAAAAATCTCCTTCAGCTTTGCCTTCTTGTATAGTCTCAGGTCATTTGTAGTTGTCCTATTAATTTCAATCTAACAATGTATGAGTAGCCTAATAAATATCATTAAGACTGTCCCACATTTTAGGATGTAGCAGGGATCAATACAGTAATGCAGAGTATCTTAGTGCTAGACTTCCTCCTCCTAAACTTTACCAGACAATGTCTGGTTTAATTTATTTTAATAGCTGGTTCTTTAGCTTCTGGCAAGACAAGTATTTAAAAAATGAACATATGTTGCATAAAATGACAATGCATTTAAATTAGGCAAGAGTTACTTGATTTTGGCATGTGTTGCCAGCATAACCCTGTTTGTGTAGAATATCACTATTTTGTAAAAGTTATTTTTTTAGATCTGAGTTATTTTATATCCTGGTATTCTACCAGATTTTTTAAAGGATACATACTGACAAAAGTCATAGTGAGCATGTTCAAATTTATCATGCATAAGTTCCAAGCTCTATTTTTCTCTTGCATGGGTAATATTGGCACTTGGTGCCATACTAATGTGGAATTTTGCCCAACATGGTGTGAGGGTTGAAGTGAGAATCAGGGTTTTCCAGGCTGGAGATTATCATTATATAAACTTATCACAACTGCTCAGCTTCACAATCAACACGTTCCACACCAAATATGCATTAATTTAGAAAGGCTGGAGGAACAAGCCATGAGGTTAGACTGCAATGATATAAAAGTCATTTGTTTCTTCTCACTGACAATTGATAGTCAACTGGATTACATGACTCCGTTCTTACCTACAGTGATAATTCTAATTTAATAAAACTATATCTGGAAGGTTTTGATCAAGTTTGATGGAGGAATCAAGCCAAGCTATGAAATATTAGGGAATCTCAATTTATTGCCAAATCCTGGTTAAAACATCCTAACTGGCATTTAGTAGGAATATCTTTTGTAGTATTAGGCATAGTTTGCCTTTCACATTCCTCCCAGCTTTGTATAAAAAAGGAAAGACTCATATGAAGATGTATAAAAAGGAAAGGCTCATGCAAGACAAAAATTAAGTGGAGTGTGTGTGTGAGAATATAAGGTGAAAAAAGTGTGTAAAAAAGTTGTTGTTTCAACAAAATAGCCAGTCCAGCTAGAGATACAAAAAGCAAACTTATATTAAATTTGATAATTACACTTTTTAACTCTGGACTGTTTTCAGCACGTATCCAGTGTGTTTCTAGTGAAATTTTGCGACATTTTCTGAAGGATATCTTGAAGTGAACTTAAAATATTCTGCAAATAAAGCAACTGCAGGAGAATTTAATTGCAGTCTCATCTCATTATTTTTATTTTATTTTAAAACCCACCTTAATTATTTTTACAAATAAGGATTCGAAAGACAAAGGCTAATACTCCTTTGTCTTCCTATTTTCTCCACAACAATAACCCTGTGAGGTGAGTTGGGCTGAGAGTGACTGACCCAAAGTCACACAGCTGGCTTTCATGCCTAAGATGAAACTAACAACTCACAGTTTCCTGATACTGTATGTAGCCTGCTGCCTTCACCACTATACTATAAATGGTTATGTTGTCAAATTGAAAGTCTAGTAATGGAGTCAGGCATTCTGTTTTGAATTTTATTTTATTAC
The DNA here is from genome assembly GCA_032468055.1 of Acrochordus granulatus. Classification (NCBI taxonomy): domain Eukaryota; kingdom Metazoa; phylum Chordata; class Lepidosauria; order Squamata; family Acrochordidae; genus Acrochordus; species Acrochordus granulatus. The sequence goes on from JANHZU010001908.1 coordinate 444,388, forward strand.
AGAATATGCATATTGTTGCAATTTGAAATGCATACCCTTCCATTTCAAAATCTTTTGTAAAATAAATAAATGCTGGACACTAACCCAAATGTTTATTTTCAATACACATTTACCTCCATGCAGAATTCATTTCCAACAGCTTTTGGATTATTCAGTGATTATTTCACAAAGCTTTATCACCATGGAAGAAGGTATGCCTTCATTTTTGACATAAATCTGAACTTGCTTCAACAGAAAGTTATGAAATAAGAGGCTAAATCCAGAGACCTGACATACTTCCTAAATAGGAATTACATCCATGATAAACTGTCTCTAAATCATTTTTCAGAGATTCAGCAAAACCAGCAAGGAGTCTTGGGACCCAGCAAAGACAAATATACTTATTATGGCACAGATTAAAATATGTCTGAGGGCCATTCTGCTATGAGTATAAATACTGAGAATTGTGCACCATGGAGGCAGTAAACTTGGGAGCATGTTGTGGATACCTGGCAGATGGATGGAACAAATTGGAGCAGCATATGGAATAACTGAAATGCATCCAAACAACAGTTTAGTCAAGAATCTCAAGATTTAAAATTATATTGCTGAAATTTCCAACCTGATAGTCAAATCATATGAGTTTATGATTTTGTGTAGGAATCAGATGGTAAATGAGAGCCAGAGAATATAGCATAAGCTGGACACAGATGCAACAGAATGAATAGTTAAGCGTTTCAATATTGGCATTAGCCAATATTTCAGAATCATTAAAAGAAACACAAAGAAGAACAAATATGAATCAGACTATTTGATTATTTGTCATTTAAAGTAATTAAGTCCTAATGAGATTAAAAATATGTTGAACAAGAATTACAACTATGGCTGAAATCCAGGGTGAGTCTATGAAGTGAAAACATGAAAGAAATAGAAAGAGAGAATAGATTTATATTCACCTATCAACTGAATTATGGCATTCAATTAAGTTCCTTCATTCTGTGATCTAGGCAGACTTCAGCGTTCAAAGATCAGACTTGGTATTGCATAGAATTTTGCTACTGAATATATGCTACCATAAATATGTAAAAACTCCAAATCTTATACTTCTCTATTATAGGTTCCAGCTGTGCAATATATTTTTAAGGGACACTGATCATATGTAATCATACCATAAACACATAAATTGTATAATGACATGAAGATACTGATTCATATTCAGATATTTATTGGCCAAGCTTGGTTAGACATGCAAGGAATGTGATTCCGGTACAGCAGCTCTCAGTATACTTGCAAGACAGCAGTACATAAAATAATAACATAAACAAATAGAAGGAATTATATTTTCAACAGTAAAGTGTGCATCTGAAATATGCAGCCAGTAGAAAAAAAGAATACAGTAAAGTGTAGAATTAGATTACAATCTATTGATAAATATGCATACATCTTAGGTGGTACCTCTGGGTTAATTTAGAATTCTTTGCACTTTGTGTTCTGCCATATAGCAAGAGTCAGATATTCAGCTGAATGATGGCACAGGAGAAAAAACTCTCCCTGTGTCTGATTGTTTTGGTATGCAATCCCCTATAGTGTTGTCCAGAGGGAAGAGATTCAAACAAATTACATCCAGGGCAAGAGGGGTCTTCAGATATCTTCGCTGCCCTTCTCTTGACCCTCTCAATATACAGGTCCTCCATGAAAGGCAGGCTAGCTGCAATTATTCTTCTTACAGTCCTGACTGTTTGCTGGAGTCTGTACCTGTCCTGCATGGTTGTTGCACCCAACTAGACAGTTATAGATGTACAAATTTGAAAACAATCTTGTTTTCAGTTCTCTTCTAGACACTCTCAGCATCAACCAAAATAATTGATCTCTCCTTTCAAGATTCCACCATTTAGCTGACATTTTACTGAACTATTTATCACAGTTACAAATCTCTTTTTTGGTCAGCCACTGGAAGACATTATCAGTAGTTTCTGAGAAATCAGGATTGTGCATTCTTTGCTGTGTAAAAACAATTTCTTTGATTTGGAGATACACTTTTGAAATTCTTACTTTTAAAAAACTATCTGAAGTATGTTGCTTTCATTTGATTTTGCTACTTCATCACTCATATCTGTCTCCAAATCTGTTAGAAACAAATTACAAAGCCCTTATCCTAGCAGAGAGCTTTAGTGGATCTCATTATATATGCTGCTCCCTTGCATGAGCTGTCGATTTATTCCCCTTCTTGATGCTTTGCAAAATAATGATCTACCTTTGTCATATACTGGAATATTGCTAAACCAGATGAGTTCAATATATAATAATTCCATTTCAAGCAATTTTGATGGGAATTCACAGAAACTGATTTCTCCATTCCCCCCCCCTTCAGTATTTCTTAGAATGCCTTAAAATGTTTCACAGAAGATCGAGGAACTCTCCTGAATGAGGTGAACTATTTTTTATTTTATTATTTATTTTATCCCACCTTTATTATTTTTATAAATAAATCAAGGCAGCAGACATACCTAATATTCCTTTCTCCTCCTATTTTCCCACAACAATAATCCTGGGTTCATCTGAGAGAGACTGACAACCCAAAGCCACCCAGTCAAATTTCATGTCTAAGATGGGACTAGAACTCACAGTCACTTTCTAGCCTGATGCCTTAACCACTAGACCAAACTGGCTCTATAATTTTCTATGGTAGAAGGAGGTTGAAGATCCCTCACGTTAAGTAGAGACAGTCATAATATGTAGAGCTATCATTAGAAAAGTTACTTTTTTGGGATCGCACTTTCCCTCTTAAACCACTACTGGGCAAAAGTCTTAGGCCACCATTAGATTTGTTGCTTTAGCAGTGGTATAATGATTATATATAATTATGTCTCAATCTCTTTATTAGAAATCAACCATATAATACAGGACATTTGTATGCAGTATTCAAAAACTGGAAAAATCAGAAAAAACAGCTTCCATAAGTGGCAAGTATTTAGCGTGACCTCTCCTTTCACTTGAGCAACAGCAGGCATCTGGCTCCTTCAAACCTAAATGGTATAGAATCTTAGTGCTGTCATTGCTAACACCTGTATGAGTCCCACTATTTCATGCCAAAATGACTGCTGTGCAAAAAGGTCTATTACACCAAGTTTGTGCATTGCATACAGTACATAACGCTATATGAGTTGTGTGAGTATAATTCATTGGAAGCTAGCTAATAAGACCAAATTGTAATCACATAATTCCAGCCAAAGATCACAGAATTTCACAGACATAAACTCATACTTTGGCATCAGCAAGGCCACTCTCAAAGGGAAATTAACAAACAAATTGGATATTCAAAATGTGGTATTCAAGCTGTTATAAAGAAATTTGAGGAATTGGGAGAGGTCAAGGATAAAAAAAGGACCGGAAGACCAAGGAAGCTTTCAAATTCTGATGAAAAGTTCCTCCGAGTTTTTTCTTTGAGAGACTGGAGGAAGTCCTGTGTCAGCATCTGGCAGCTTCATCAGGATGCCAAGGTGACCCTTCCGCAGTCCGAAGAAGCTTGATTAGGAATGCTCTTTGTGGAAGGGTAGCAGCCAAAATACACTTTTGCAGAAGGGGAACTTTGTGAAAAGGCCAAGATATGCTAAAGCTCACAAAGACTGGACTGAGGATCAGTGGAAAAGAGAATTATGGAATGATGAATCCAAGTTTGAAATTTTTGGGTCCAATTTTCAACAGTATGTAAGAAGAACTGGAGACGGATGAATGAGTGCTTGCAGCTTCAGTGAAACATAGTGGAGGTTTGGGGCTGTCATTTCTGCCGGTGGTGTTGGTGATATTGTCCGTATTGATGGGTTCGAGATCTGCTTAGAGCCAAGGGAGGTCACACTAAATACTGGCTTTTGCCTGAGGAAGCCATTTTGTTATGAAAACTGTGTTTGTTGAAATTTTGCATACATATTCCTGTATTTTCTGTTTGAATCTTAATACAAAGACCAAAAGATAATTATGGATGGTCATTAAAACTTTGCTAAAACAACAAAGCGGGTGGTGGCCAAAGACTTTTGCACAGTATTGTACATGCTACAATCCACAATTTCTGACTGTTTGAGCAGGATCTTATCCTATGTATTGCAGTAATCTTATATGTGCAGCACATATTCAGTATTGTTGTATTGTTTTTGATCAGAACCAATGATCATTTCAGCCTTTGTGGCCAATGCAGCTTTTAGAAATGTGTAGAATACTAAGGTTGCATAGATCACTGAAAAGGTACTGCTGAAGTTGCTTCATGAAGTAACATTTCTTTCTCCTGCTTAAAAGAGCCAAGCAAAGCAGCCATGGTATACTGTATTTCATCTAGTCTGAGTGCCTCAGCTAAGACTTTTCAAGCAAATACTTCTGCAAATACTTGCTCAAGATTGAACTTTTTACTTTTGCTTGATATGAGAAAATACATTTTAACTTAACTAGGACATGAAAGAAAATTGCATGTTGAGAATGATTCAATGGACCACCTCTTGTGATATGACTTCAAGATCAAAAAATTGATTGAAAGTCCTCCAATCACAGCCATCTATTTGCCAGTCTTTTCATTTATATTTATATAGAATTTTACATAGACAAATCTAAAGAAAAAGAAAAGAAAAAAAGAAAAATGTGCAAGGAAAAAAAGAAATACCCAAAGTTATGAAATATAGTGACTTCTGACATTCTCTTTAACAGATAGCTATCATTTTATAATTTCTCCCCTCTTAGATGTTATATAAATTTCTTCAGCCTCTCATTTATTCCACATTTTTAGTCCTCAATCTATAAATCACCATTTTACTGTTTTTCCTCTTTCAACAAAAAGTCCATATAAGGTTCCCAATTTTTCAGAAAAAAATACATCATAGTTTTGTAACACTGATCTTGCATACGTTTATCTTCTATTAACTCAGTTTCTAGGTTGCTTGAGTGACATCCAAGAAAACACAGTAAAAGTTGACATAATCTTATTCCTTAAAAGGAATAAATTTATGTCAAATAGGGTTGAATTTTGGAGGGCCACAAACCATTGTAATATCTTTTTTTTAAATATGTTTCTTCAATAAGAACCAATTTTTGCCCTCTTGGGGGCAAAATCATACACATTGAGATTTCTTGCTATAGTAGTATAAAAAATCAGACGTAGTATGGGTTAATGCAGGTAGAGATAATATTTTCTCTCTTTCATACACAATGTTAGAACTGGGATCACCACTGGAAGTAAAGATGGGGAAAATCAGGACCAGGAAATTACTGCCTCAGCTATGGTGAAGGACTGCAATTTGGATGGTTTTAGTATTCTTGTTGACTAGGATCATATCCAACTCAACAGGCTTATCACTTGAAAGCAACTATTCAAGCCCAACTTTTGAAGCATAATCGCAACAAAAGTTTAAAAAGCAGGCATTTGGATTGGATTTTTCAAGTAGAAGACGTTTCACCTTTT
>JANHZU010001908.1:451751-464863 GCA_032468055.1 Acrochordus granulatus
GAAAAGACTGTGATGCTGGGAAGGATTGAAGGGAAGAGGAGAAGGGGACAGCAGAGGATGTGATGGATAGATAGCATAGCCAGTGTGATGGGTGTGGGCTTGGGTGAACTCCAGGAAGCAGTGCAAGATAGGGGGGCCTGGCATAATGCAGTCCATGGGGTCACAAAGAGTCGAAAACAACTACGTGACTGAACAACAAAAACATAGATTGGTTGATATTATTGAGTTTTTTCTAATTGTGATATCTGTTTTAAACCTCAAACTTTAGCCCCATATATGAGCTTGGAGATATCCTTGGCTTACATACTTCTACAATTGGGGCTAAGGAAGCTGGATATTATTTATTTATTTATTTATTTAAGCAGTAAGTTCACTCATGCTCTTGGTCTAAGTGAGCTCCTTTGGTGATCTGTTAGTATCTGTTAGAGCATGGATTTCCAACCTTGGCAACTTTAAAAAGTGTGGATTTCAACTCCTGGTATTCCTTAGCCCACCTGAAGTCCACATATCTTAAAGATACTAAGTTTGGACACACCTGAATTAGACTAATTGGGTTGTAATTACTGGGATTATTTTATTCCCTTTTTCATTCATAAAAATATTGTCATCTTCAGCCAAACTGGATATGGCCAGTATAAATTCTTTGGGAAAATGAACTTGCCTAAAGATGGCCCCGGCAGCCATGGTATTTTTTTAATAGTTCAGCTTGTAAAAAGTCCTCCCCAGAGGCTTTGTTGCTCTTCATGCTTTTTATGATTGTCAATAAATTAGGGTAACAAATAGTTGAAATGTGGCTAAAATAGTTAATATGTGGATGATATTTTTAAATTAAGTGTTCAACTAATGCTAATGGTTACTATGAAACAATAAGAAATATCTGTTTTATCAATAGAAGGTAAAATAATCCATTGAGATTCTTTTCATAAATATGGGATTTGTTCACCCGTAAAATATTATTATTTCAGGTAAGATAATGTACAAAATATGAGCTTCCCCTCACTGCTGTACCTTTCTTTTGAAGAGAAAAGCCGTTGATTGTACATAGAGCATCTCCTCACCTTCACAAGTATGCAGCTGATGCCCCCAGGTTAATGGGGATGGTGTCATAAGAGGGTTTGTCTGCTTTGATCCTTGCCCCCTCTCCTCTGTGGATCCCAATCACTAGCCATGACATCTGCAATGGCCATGGTGAGAAGAAGCCTTTGAATTCTATACAGAAGACATGGTTGAATCTGTCACTCACCCACCACTATCCCACTCACATTACTATTTAGAAAAATACACAAACAAACCTGTGGGACTTTATAAGTGCCTACTAATGTTGACATCTGGATGGAGATGTCCCTGTCAGATGAATCAAAAAGAGCCAAAAGGTTGTCCTTCCTTCCACAGCTATAGTTGGGAACATTGGCTACTCCAGGAGAGAGCATGTCCAGCAAGGCATCTGAAGTGCCAAGAGTATTCAGATAGTTGTCATGGATGTTGTAGCCAAGTGTGAGATTGTGCAAGAGCTGTGAATTCTTGTTGATCACTTGAAAAGCAAAAGTGTATCTTAGGAAACTTGCCAAAGGATCATCCAAACTAGTGTAAAAAGATTCATGATTTTATCATCATCATCAACAGAACAACAAAAAACTTTTTTCTTAACTTTAATCCTCTTTATGACCTCAAGTGTAAAGACTTAAAAACAAGAATGATTCCAACCAGAGGCAAATGATAGTCACCCGTCATCATATAATTCTTAGTAGTGTTAAAAAGTTTGGTTGGAGAGGTTAATTGTCATCAGTGTACCATTATTTGTTGTAGTGCTTATTTCTATTTGTCCAATAACCAGGATTCAAAATCATTCCATCACTAAAGTATGACCACCATGAAAGTAAGAGGTTGTTTCTTAAGTGACCCAGAAAAGCAACTCTAAAAGGAAGTCAGCTTCTATTGTTATAAGGATCAGGCATTGAGTATCAATGAGCATTTATCAAAATATGGAAATGAGCTGGACAGAACAACTACAACCATTTCAAATACTTCTTTCAAGAAAAGCCAGTACTCAACTGATCAACCCAGGCCTTGATGGGAGAGGAAAATAATCTGGACTTTTTAAAGTGTTTTTCCCCCCATGTTTGTATTTCTGTATTTTCTACAAAATAAGACATTAGTTGGAAGCCATTGAAATCAAAAGGATTCAGAAAATTAGACAAGTCTTGCAATATAGGAGTAAGTGAAAGAAGAAGAAAAGAAGAAGAGCATTAGAAGTGCAAATGGAGAGAATACAACTCCATCACACTGAATGACTTACGGGTCAAACTGAATATCAGGAGCTGTGCTGAAGGGCACCGTTATAGGTGACATTTTTCTTTCAGTGACAACTATGCCAATGTGATGGTCTCCTGGCCTATAAAAGCTCCAAGGCTTGTTTTTCTCCTGGTGCTCCAAACTCAGTGGGCACTTCATTCTCAGCTTCCCAGAGACTGGCTGGGACACCAGCAGGATCAGAAGGAGAAGCAGGAGGTCCATAATTCATTGGGGTGCATCAATCCCCTTCCCATTTTTAAGCCAGAAAGAAAAGAAGAATTAGAAGAATTCAAAACACTCTCACAAGGTGGAAATGCCAGTAACTTTCCTGATTCAGACAAACCAACCTTCACATGGAAAGGAGAGAAAGGGACATTCAAGAGTATACCCCCTACCTGTCACAAAACATGTGCTACCAGAGCAGGACATAAGACATTTATCCTTTTCTGAAGCAAGGTCTCTTCCACATTTCTTCAGCCTGATGTTTCCATCAAAGGCAGTCACTAGAGAAGCAGCAGAGGAGGGTTCATTCTCCAGGATGATAATAATTACAATGAGAAGTAACTTCTCCTTTGAGGATCCTGAACTTCTTCCTGGGCTCCATATGCAGATGGGAAGATGGAGAAAGGTATGTTTGTGAAAAATCACAGGGAACCCCCAGGGGCCTTTTTCTGTAGTCCTTGTGGCCCTTCCTGTCAGGACATGTCCAGGATTTGACACTGGAAAAAGATAGTTCAAATCAACTTCTGCTGTCCTTCAACAAGGCCTCTTATCATCAGAGACTGCTGGGGAAGGTAACCAGAAGTATGGAGTTTGGTGCCACTCTAGGTTGGCAACACGTAACTCTCATGCTAGCTGTCTTCTAACTCAAAGGAAACAATAATTCCCCTGAACCCTGCTCAATATTAAGAGTAAGGCCTGTTTTTGATTACACTTTACATTAGATCACTATATATTATTCCTCATCAAGAGTAGATTATAAAATTGCTGTCCCCAAAGTAAAATTTAATTTCTCATCTTTTCAAGCAATCACCAGTTTTGGATGAGAGCTGACCAAGAGGCAGGAAAAGGAGAACCTGGGGATGATAGCCTTGGGTCAATAAGGAGAAAGTTATGGAATGGATGGAAGTTCTTATTTTTCTTTTCCTTGAGAGTCTCTGTCTTATCTTTCCATATCCATATAGGACACTGAAATCCCTTAGATTTTCAAGTGTTGTGGGTGGTGCAACTTGATTTTTTTTCAAATTCATCCAAAAACTGGTTTGAGGAAACTTGGTGGCCCTTCTTTCTTCTGGTTGTGTGGATGCAGATGGTGGGGTGGGACCCTTTTGACATTCCTGTATCTGAGGCCATGTGTAGTTTACAGATGGGAGTTTCTGGTTTGTCTAGGTCAATTGTTAAGGTATTGTGTTTGTTGTGTGGGGTAGGGGACACTGACATGCACACCGTGGCCTAGAAGGGAGAACTGAGGATTGAAATTAGAGGGGGAGCTGAGGGAATAGGCAGATCCATCCTTATATTGTTGGTCAGAGGGTGGCCCATTCTTGGTGATGAAGGGTTCAGTACTCAAACATAGTCCCACTGTACATCGGTTGGCTAGCTCCCAGATCATTCATAGCTCTGGGTTCCAGCTGTGGCATTTGAATGCATGATTGATGTGTAGGAAGTCTGCTCTCGTTCATGAAACTATTTGCCATGTGTCACTCAACACTGGTTGTGCCCAGAGGGTAGGAATCCCCTTTGTTGTCAGAAATGTGGTCACCTAACTTTGTGGTTTTGCCTCAGAGGAGAGGAGGAGGGGTGGCTGTTATAATTTATGATTTGTGAAATGTTCTCAGGAGGCTGCACCAAGACCTGCTTTTTGTCTCAGGGTGGCTGGAAGAACATTTCCCTGCTTGGTAAAGCATGTTGTGTGGATATGGTCCTTGCAGGAATAGTATCCCCAGCTTATTTCAGTAATAAATGTTTGTTCAACTTGTCTCTGCTGAAATAATGTGCTTTGGAGATCCCAAAATTCTTTGACCCATTGGCCAACAGGTTCAACCTCAGAAAACAAACCATGGTTAAAATTGCATCGACTGAAGTGACCATGTTTAGTGGATTATATGGATAAGACCAGATCCGGTTTGTTGCAATAGTTAAAGCACCAGCAGACTGTGACTCTGGCCATGGGGACAAAGCCAGCTGGGTGATCCTGGGCCAGACACATTCTCAGAGCCTTTGGAAAGAGGCAACGGCAACCACTCCCAAAAAAGCTTGCCAAGATCTCCAGGTCAGCTCCACTTGTGGCCTTTCTGGCAACCTTCGCCCACAGCTGCCAGAGGCTGTGGGCCTTGCTGCACCTGGCTTCCTTCTCAGAGCTCAGTCAAGTGTCTGCAACACGCTAAACCCAGGACAGATTTTGCTGCTCTTTGCGCTATGCAGAGGCAGCAGGAAAGTCCTGACCTTGACCAGGAGAGCAAGTTTCATGTCCAAGTGAAAGCAGTAGGAGACAATGAAGGAGGTGTCCTGGAGCACTCAGCATGCAGCAGCAGTCCATGTCCCTTCCTGGTGTGGGTAGGGAGGGGCACTGGGGAGAGGATGACAGGTGGAGATCCTGTCCAATCTGTCCCGGGGCAGCCTCTCCTCTGAGGGAGGGGCCCTCTTGGCACATTCAAGGGGCTTTCAGTGTCTCTTGGGGAATAGTTATGCATTTGGCCAGCTTGGGGAAGCCCAGCATGGGTGGGACCCCTCAATCCCCTTTGCAAGACCTCGCAGCAGAGCCATGCAAGGGCATTGTGTGAATGTCCCCCAGGTGGTTGATGGTTCTGGGTTGATGGTTCTGCAGAATGGAGCTGAGTGAGCCAAACTCCACTGACCAACATGGAAGTGGGTGGTCATCTTAACCTGGCTTGAGAAAGAACTCTCTTTCCAGGACTCTGTGTAGTCATACGCTGGCTTGATAGGCTCATGTTAAGGGCCTCCAGTTTTTTTCAGGTTTATCTTGGCAGTTTCAGCAACCTGGGCACATCTCAGCCTGGTGCTGCCCACAGATGGTCCTGAATATTTTCTGGTGGTTCATCCTTCGATGGCCATGGAGCCCCTGAAAATAATTACAAAGATTTTAAAACTTGTTTACCCCATTTCACACATTCCATTATTCCAAAGCCTTGGCTTCCTTTTTGGGTTCAAGATATAACCAGACTTTCAGCAGGACTCTGCAGCAAAACCCCCAGGATATGCCCTAGCTCCCTTTGGAACCCATTCAGTCTATTAGTGCCTGGGGGCAGACTACTCAGATGGGTCCAACCTGCCTGCAAAGCAGCGCAGCATCACAGAACCTCAAGGAGACCAGAGCCTTGACAGGGAGGCTAATGATAAATCCCCCACCAGATCATATTGCATTGTTCTTACAAGAGCATCATATATGGAGTGAAGTGACTCTAATTAATTAATTCATCAACCAGTTAATTGGTGTTGTGACAATGGTAGTTCTAGGGCAATTTTCCTTGTCTTGGATGTGTGACAGGCATCAGATCCAGTTCCCAACATGGTCATCCTGCAACATCCTGTCAGGCTTTTTCCTGCCCTTAAACAAAGCCCTCTTCATTCCTTCTAGCCAAAAAGAAAGGAATCTTACTCCTCCCAACACAAGCAGAGACTCAGCCCATGCAGTTGCCTGCATCAGACTTCACTGGGAAAAGGCAGCAATGAAATTTGTAAACTGCATATGATCCACAGCTAGTGAAGGACATGTGCCACATCCTGTCAGTGTTCCATCACTTATTAACAAAAATTCTTGCATCACTGCCACCAAAATTACCCAAAAGATTTGACAAAGCCAAGTTTCTCACCTTCGGTACACAGCTGTTTTCCAGCATTTGCCTCTCTGCCAGCCACATTCAGGAGAACCAAAGGGAAATCTGTGGTGGTGTGGAGCTCTTCTCCAATGTGGCTGCTGCAGCTGGACAACTGGCTTGCCTCTTTCTCCCCAAGAATGCCACATCATTGTGCTAGTGGCTAGTTATAACTGGAGATATCATCCAATGAATAGAAAGAAATCAACACTTTGGGAGCATGGTCTGCTGTTTACTTTCTCCATATACATTTTCTGGGCAATTTGGACAGCAAGAGTGTGGCCTCCCATCCAGACTGGCTGAGTCAAGGAAGGACAGTGCTGATCATGAAAGACCCCAACAAGGAAATAGCATTGTCCAAGTACCAACCAATAATCTGCCTCCCCAAAACCCCTTTTTCCAGTGGACATCTGGAACAATTTAGGCTTTAATCGTAGGTAGATGAATGTGTGTACCATGGTAGAGTTGGAGTAAAGTTGAAGAAATGAGTGGAACAATTACAAGGCAAGCAAACAAATGTAGAAATATCATGGATAATCTGTTATGAGGAATGAACTTTGATGAATAATCAAATGGGGTTATGGGGGTACTGAGAAAGTCATGATTGGAGGGATCTAAGGAGAGTCTCTCTAAAGAATCTGGATTTGGTGGAAGAAATGGTTCTCTGAAAGGAGAGAAAAATATGAAGAGTTGTACTGAGTCTCAGCTATAGAGTGGTGCCTCACAAGACGAGACTAATCTGTTCCGGAAGAATGCTCTTAGCGCGAAATGCTCTTAAGGTGAAATGAGGTTTCCCATTGAAAACAATAGAAAATCGTACAATCCGTTCCATGCGCCCAAAAATATTAACCAAAAAATAATTTTAAACATAATTTGATGTAGAAATGATTGTCCCTAACTTCTGAAACAAGTAACAATGATTAACATACGATATAAAGCAGAAATAGAGCAAACTAACCAGCACTTATGGATCTGCTTCGAGGCAGGTTCTGGCCTTGGCTGCTACTTGCTGGCTTGGAGGATCCGCTGCCGCTGCCACTCAAGGCAAAAGGGCCTTTTCCCTCAGCTTTTCCGGGTGTCGTGGATGGTTTGGAAACGCTTCTTGCCTCCGTACTATGAGGGGAAAAGTGGCGAGGGCAAATTTTTGCTTTATTTTGGACAAGGACAATTTTTGCTTTATCTTGTATGTGTGTGCGCACACACATGCGCTTTGAGAATATCCTGGCTAGCGCAAGGGAGAGGAGAGGAGAGAAGAGGAGGGGGAGGAGACTGCCTGGAGATTGAATCTGGAGTCTGAAATCTCTGGAGTTCCTTCTCTTGAATGCCTTTCACTTAATTTATGCTGTTTACGCAACGAGAGAGGGAGGCTCATTGTGATCAGGATTCTGACAAGGTCAGTCACACGCACAGTAACGGAGTAAACTGCACGCAGCAGAGTCAGCAGAACTCTCGTTCAGGACTGCTGCCTGTGCAACAATGGAATAAAGCACGCGGTAGAGTTGGCAGAACACACGTGCACACTTGGCGTGTCAGCAGAACTCTTGCGCAGGGTTGCCGCCTGTGCAACAACAGAGTAAACCATGCGGTAGAGTTGGCAGAACGTGTGTGCATGCTTGCTGTGTTGGCAGAACTCTCACGTGGGGGTGCTGCCTAAACAAGAAATACAGAGTGCACTAACTGATGACATGCAAGTTATTGCGCAAAGTTTGCTTGTCGTGTGAGTCGCGGCTTGTCTAGCGGAATAAATTTTATTAAATTTTTTTGGTCAACCTGTGAGTTTCACATCTTGTGAGTTAGTCATCTTGTGAGGTACCACTGTACAGTGGAAACCAACTGTTCCACTTAGTATGAGCTCCACCCCTCATACTGGGTTTCCCCTAATTTCTTACAGCTTTGAATTCTTTTTTAAAAGATTAAATCAATATCATGCTTTTTGTACACTGTATTATCACTGATATGTTATTCCTTTCTTTGTTTGCTCAATTTCATTGACTTTTTTATTTTGAAGTCCTGTTTTATGTAACCTGATAGAAGACTCACAATGCTCATATTACCTAGAATAATTTTAGTATAACTTTTACAGTGCTATCTGATTAATGAGTTGGATTTGATTAGAAAACGATCAGTTTTGCTTTCATATACTGTGATACACATATAGCATCTGTGACAGCATGAAACACTGAACAGATAAAGAATAAAAACATGAGTCCAATGCCAGCAATAAAACCAAAATAAGAGTGAGAAATAAAACCTGTTCCAGAATTGGCTTCTACTCAGATTTAAATATTTGCTTTTTTTCATAACAAATCATATTTTCTCTTACAATTTTTGCTTTAGACATTCAGGAGATGTGACTATTTTTATTTCTTAAGTAGAAGATTATAATTTAGGTCTATAGTTAGAATGATAGTGGAATCTAGTCCCCTAAATTTGCTAAAAATCTTTTGTTTTGACCTTATGGCCATGTTGTATAATCTGATACATTGATGTGGAGTCACACAGATAGTCCTCAATTTACAACCATAATTGGGGCCAGAATGTCCATTGCTGTGCTAAGCAAGACAGTTTTAAGTGAGTTTTGCCCACTTTTATGACTTTTTTGCCTTGATTTTTAAGTGAATCACTGCAGTTGTTAAGTGAGTCATGCATTCATTATGTGAATCTGGCTTCCCCCATTGACTTTGCTTGTCAGAAGCCATCTGGGAAGTCGCAAATGACATTCACATGACCCCAGGATGCTGTAATCATAAATACATGTTAGTTTCCAAACATCTGAATTTTGATCATGTGACTATAGGGACGCTAAGAGAGTCCTAAGTGCGAGAACTGGTCTTAACTCACTGTTTTCAATGCCAATGTGATTTCAAATGGTTGCTAAATGAATGGTTGTAAGTTGAGGACTACTTGTATTAAGTTTTCTCTGTAGGTGCTCAAAGGCAAAAATGGTCCCTGGAGGCAAGAGCACAAGGCACTTTCGTTTGAACCTTCTGCTGGGCCATAACAACAGTTCCATCTGAAGAAACTTCATGTATTCATTTCTTTGGAAGTCTCAGGCTATACAGCCTAGGATCTTCCAAACAGAATTTATTCTGCTATCATGTCCTTCTAGGGCTTCAAAATAGCCAACCTGAATTGTGAGTTATTAGTTTAGGGCACCAATCATGTCTTAGGAATATGGGTCCTATATTAGAGGAAAGAAAAAAAATGATAGAAAATAAGTGTAAAATGAATCACACCTAATATTTGAACTAGCATTCAGAAATTCTACAGTAAATAATTTTGACACTACAATATATCTGAATGGTGCCATTTATAGAACTGGGAGGAGAAGTAGTAATAATCTATATTAGAGTGATATTTCAATACAACTACAATAACAATATTGTACAAGACACTTCATATGACTGGTCCCACTAAGAAGCCTGAATTTTGGCACAATGGAGAAAATATAATCATCTGTGGAGTGAAGATGGGGGTGTGTTAAGAGTATGGAAAGCTATTTCTTTATATAATGTTTGGGCCAATGCTAAAACCTTCCTAGAAATTTGATAAACAACAATAAAGTACGATCCACTGAATTCTAAATGCAAAGTTTTATAGTGTTTTTAATTACTGGAAGACATTCTAGGGCTTGGATAATCAAATACTTTACACCTAGATGCTTTGATAGCACTCTGGCCTTTGGCCTTGTGCCTAACACTACAATAAAGTATAAATCATTAAGGGATGATTCACACACTGTCATGTCTTATTGCTTAATTAATTTGTCTGAAATCACTTTCCTAGGAACTCAAAGCAAATAGGGTATGGATGCAGAGTCTCTAACAAAAAGATCTACATTTAACTCCTCAGATCCCCAATAATGTAAATGAAAGCATCTTGTTCCAGTCTTTTGTAATTAATTCAAAATCATATACATCTCTTTTACCCAAAACTGTCCAAATGTACATGTATCATACAATATCTTGCTTTCTCCAAGTTTTTGCTAATTTGGCACCCTCCAAATATGTTGGTAACACAACACTTCAGAAAAAGAGGCTGGAAGAGAATCCTTAACTCTCTACATGAACAGCAACTATAACCATAGTCATTGCTTTTTGCAGATACTAAATTAGCTATACCACAGTCAAATCATAGTTAAAAAAAATCTAATAATCAAATCCTAATTGTATGTTAATATTCAGTCTGTATCATGGATTTTTTTGTCATTATGTTCAAAACTGGTGACCTTAGCCAAATCACATGTCACCTTAAGTTGGAGATGTATTTATTTATTTTATTAAATGTATATGCTGCCTATCTCACAAATAAGGAAAGTGTAAGTGGAGTTTGCCTTGGAACTTCCTGAGAGAGAATTTGGGGATTTGCCCCACAGAGATATAGCAGAAATAAGGTCAGTAAACCAGTTCAACCTTTGAAAATGTATGAAATAGTCATGGCTCCTTCTCTCTTCCCTTTCCACAGATTCCCAGGCATGCATAGCAGTATATGTAAGTTGTTGGAAAAGACTATTTCCCCACAGTAGCAGCACTTCTTGGAATAAATATGTATTCACACAGCATCATGCAACTCTGTTCAGACAATGTTTTCTTATGTGTATTCATGGAATTTGGCTTCCCAGTCAAGACTCCAGTGCTGGAGTAAGTGGGAGGTTGAAATCTACATGTGGACTTATTTTCTGAAGAAGGATATGGTGATTCCTGGAAGTGCTGCAAAATTAAACCTTTGAAAATGTGATTAGAAATGGAACAATAAATATATTTCTAGATAGTTATTTAAAAAAAATAAAATTAGTGAGCAGTAAAATGATCTGGATTCACATTGATCTGCATATCTCTAATGTGCAGTTAATATTTTTAGGGCTTTCCCCCCATTTCTAATGTTAATTCCAGCTAAAGAGGCCGCCATCACTCACCCTGGGCTTGAGGCCATGATACTGGCAAAAATTGTCCTAGTCACAAGCAATTAAATTTAGAAACATCTTTAGCTGCTACCAATGACATTTTTTTTCTAAAGATAATTGGTATTGTGGGAAGTTTTGCTGAGTCTGCATCTGATACATTTTTAAAAACAAAACCTGGTCCCAGCTCCAAATTAAAAGCAAGACTTGCAGTTGTGTCCTCTCAGTGTTTACTCTGCCATTTTTAGTGTGATCTACTTAGGTTTCTGAGTAGGACTTGAAACTCAGGGCATATATTCCACAGTTTTCTGAATGATTTCTTTCTTTATGAAAAAGGCTATTTTACACCTTCCCCAGGATGATTTTTGATTTCTTAGTAATTTTTATGTTGTTTTTGAATGTATGATCTGAGTATGATGTGGTGAGGCTGTTTTCTATGAGCTTCATCTTCACCCTCCGCTTGCACTTTTTGATGTAAAAAAAATCTATTGTGAAGTTTTCTCATTGAATTGAGATTTAAGAAGCTAGAGAGAGTTTGCAGAAAACTGGAGAGATGCTTATCCAGTACATAAAAGACAAGGCAACTTTGCACATGTGCATGATTTTCTTCAAATTACAGAAGGCTTTCCTCAAATCAGGAAAAATAATACAGTCTAAGTTATATTCTAGCAAATTTAATAAGCATGATTTTTAAAAGAATGCTAAATAAATGTCTGGTTGGCACTAATGTTTATATACACCAGGAGACTGGGCGTTCTAGTCTTGTCTTAGGCATGAAAGCCGGTTGGGTGATTTTGGGCCAGTCAATATCTCTCAGCCAACTTAACCTCACAGAGTTGTTGTAGTGGGGAAAATAGGAGGCAGAAGGAATATTAGGTATGTTTGTTGCTTTGAGTTACGTATAAAATAATAAAGAGGGGATAAAAATTTAAATAAATCTCCCTGGACTAGCTGAAGGTGGCTCTGTTTTATTTAATTGCTTGCTTTATCAAAAGCAGCAATGGGTCTCTCATCAAAACATACAGCTTAGCCCACAAAAATTAAATCATTATTTTCATTATTAAGGTGATTATATAGTTATCTCCATTTTTAAGAAAGGGAGAGGAAGTCTGTTATTAGAGTAAAAATTTATGTCATGGAATTCCTCAAATAGTAATCACACATAAATAGGCCTCAGTAATTATCTCACTGGGATGATTTTCAACCAGGGCTCTAACGCTAGAAATCCTACAACCTTATCATCAGCCCCTGTATTTTAATAATTTGTAAAAAAAAAAGTTTTTTTATAAAACCTTTTGATTATTTTATTAAAGTATTATAAATGCAAACAATAATTTGAGACTGAAAAGAGGAACTAAATTTTTTAAGCAGTGAAGAGTTATTTTTTCTAACCAATTAATAATATTATTCCTTATTATTAGCTATGCAGGGTAGAGATGCTGAGCCTATATTTAAAAATAAACATCTAGAAAATGCAGGTGTCTGCCTTCTTTTTCCCTTCTATTTCACATGTCAGCTAAAAACTGCACATCTGGTAATGGTAACCCAAAACATGGTAGTTGAGATCTTGATTATTTTTATAACTGAATATATTTTGCTTTCTTAAAGTCAGTTCCAAAGTACAAAGTCAGTTTACATAAAGTCAATTTTAGGTAACTTCTTTTAAATATAAAAAGTATATACTTATTAATTTTGTAGTGTTACATTTGCCATATGTGTATACTGTCACACTGAACATTGTCAAGACTTGTTTTCTTTATCTAGGTAATAATATGCTAACAAACTACTCACACTCTATGGCTATAACCATTTTCTTGCCAAGTCTTATAAGTCATATAAGCCTTATGGCTAAATCTGGTTTGTCTTCAACAACAGTCATATTATGTTCTCGGCTGCTAACCTGAGAACAGAAGCTTGTTTAAATGGTAAAATCCTACATAGTAGCAAGCAAGAGATTTAATTGGAAGGACTATGGTTCATCTTTATTATACACAAATAGAGTAAGGCTCCTCCCAGTGAGGCACCACCTTGCTGTGGTTGGGGGGCTTGTGTGCTCTAATGAAGATGAGAGCTCTGCCAGAGGT
>JANHZU010001908.1:464963-481578 GCA_032468055.1 Acrochordus granulatus
CAAGACAGGGGGGCCTGGCGTAATGCAGTCCATGGGGTTGCGAAGAGTCGGACACGACTGCGTGACTGAACAACAACAAAGAGTAAGTCTTTACTTATACCTGTGGAATTGATGGTTGTCCAAGATACATTTGTTCTTGCATTTTGTGTACACATTTATTCACATTTGCCTGCATGTACACATATAAATAAATCCTGTATGCAGTGAATGCACACCATTTCTATCATTCAGTCACCTAAACTGGTCCTTCTTGTGTCATCTTTTTCTATAACCAGATGGAGAATTCTCCTATTCAAAAGTAAGCATCTCCTGCCCTGTAATTATTTGGAGTTGGGAGCCTTAGGCTTGGTTTAAATCAGGATAAGATGAAAACAGGCCAAACTCACTCAGTTGGGCAGACAAATCACCTGCCAATAAGACATCCTTCAGACTGAAATGAATGCCCATCAGTGCTGTTTACTGTAGATTAATACCTTCATTGCCAACAGGATTATCAATAGAAGAGAATATTTGTAGCTCAGGGTTGAACTGTGGACTCCTGGGGGCTCTCTGAGCTTGATTGTTTTTCTGCAGATATTTCATTTCCAAAACTAATTACCTCATCAGTGCATTCATATTTATATTTAGTAGAAGGAAGTGTCTCTCTCGCGAAAATGATAAACTTTTGTGAATCTATATAATGCAACAAAAAGGTACAATACCTTCTTTTTATTGCATAGGATATGGAGAGGATGGTTGTCTGCCCCAGGATACTGTCAATTCTTCTTTCAGAGAAAGGAGGCACTGACAATTGCAAAAGAAACTCTCACAATGCTCTGCACTGATGATGTTATCTCGTTTTGGTAATGAAATGTCTGCAGAAAAACCAGCTCAGAGAACACTCCACATACCAAGATTAGTTGAAAAAATAAGGAAAGCTGGGTGTTACCTACATGATACCTCAGCTCATATTACTCGCTAGCCTCCCCCGGAAAGTTTACGTAGTTCTTCAATTCATAGGAATGACAGCCAGGCTGGTGTAGTGGTTAAGGCACTGGGCTAGAAACCAAGAGATGGTGAGCTCTAATCTCTTCTTAGGTACGAATCCAATCTCTTTGGGCCAGTCACCCTCTCTCTCTCTCTCAGCCCCAGAAAGAAGCAGGCAATGGTAAATCGCTTCTGAAAAACCTTGCCAAAACAATTGCAGGGACTTGTCCAGGCAGTTGCCAGGAGTTAAAAAAAAACTGACTTGAAGGCATACAGACAAAATAATAACTGAAAATTCCCACTTAAGTGGGAGTGGAACCACTGACTCCCCGATCACCACGGATGCAAACATCACTCTGATTGATGATAGGGATTGCTTCTGAGAGACTTGTGAAATCTCAGAAGATAAATGCAACCAAAACTGTCAATTCCAAAACCAGGCCTCAAGGTAGATTTATTTTCTGAATCATTTCATTCTATCTGAAAGTGCATGGAATTGATGGGCAATTATTTGCTGGAGCATTTTGTTCAGGAAGGGATTTTAGCCATTGGACTAGACTTGGCTTGACTTTCATTTTTGTTTCAAGCATTTAAAGATATTTAAGAGTGGTTTGATGAGAGTTTCTTTCGCAATGATCAGTGCCTCCTTTTTCTGAAGGAAGAATTGACAGTATCCTGGGGCACATCTGGTGTCTCTCCAGATATGGCATCCTCTCCATATCCTATGTAATAGAAAGAAGATATTGTATCTTTTTGTTGCATTACATATATTCACAAAAGTTTATCATTTTCACAAGAGAGACACTTCCTTCTTCTAAATAAAATTAACTTCCTTTTACTTGTGCTGCATTGTCTTGAACTGCGATAACTTGATAGTTTATTTCATATGACAGGAAAAAAGTTCAGAATCAAAACATCTCTCAAAAGAAACAATTTATGCTTTCCAAAGGCTATAAACTTTTAAGAGTTAGTTGTTTGGCTCATGAAACATGCATTATCTCCTGCAATAACTTTCACTATATATTTATGGTTTAGTTGTGGAGGGAGGGAGGGAGGGAGGAAGGAAAACCAGAAGAACTACACAATGTCACAGGCATCGAAAATAAGCAATTCCCACAACTAAATCCCCAGCAATGTAACAATGCCTGCCAAAGAAATCTTTTTCTCCATGAATTTAATCTTACAATTTTGTTGGGTCTATGTGATTTCAATTTGAATTGTTTTGCAAAATGCTGCAGCAGGTACATTATTCATTCATTCTCTCCCCACCCTCAAACTCCATAAAACCTGGAACCATATGGGTGCAGGCCTGGCTGCAATGAGCCTAGGGTGCCTTTAGCCAGTTCACTTGAAATTTAGAATCTGTCCCATCCTATCACCGAGCGGCAATCGAACATTTGTTCCCTGAAGGCCAGGCACACTGCCAGCAGCAGGTGTTAGCCTGTCCTCTGGGAAAAAAGGCAGCAGGCACAGGCATTGATGTGTGCCTGTGACAAGATGTCGCAAATCTGCTCTGGTAGTGACAGTGACAGCATCTGGGATGGAGCTGTGAGTCACTACGCTACTGCAACCACTGAAAACCAGTTGCCATCTTTTTTCCAAGGCTGGAAACTGTGCTAGTTCAAAGTGAGAAGGAAGGGGGGGTAGGTAGGAAAGCCTAAAGCCGCAGCGCAAGAAAAGAAAAGCGCTGGTCTGCCAGCGGGAGGGAGGGGTCTGAACCTCGCAGCAAGACAGGGCTGGATATTGTGGGGAATTTTGGTGGCTCTCTGTCAAGACAGCACATTCCGTATTTCTGCCGTCACAAAAAAGAGCGACAGCAGTCAAAGAAAGAAAGAGAGATTTCATCTCCAGTTTTAGACAGCCCAAGCACGAACACAATGATGCATATCTGTAACGTATGTGATATTGAAGTCTGTGTGTTTTGGTCGTGAGCAACAAGCCAGTTAGAAGCAGGGAAGCATTTTGCTCGCTCTTCGAGAGCAGTGCTTCTCAGCCTTGGCAATGCTAAAAAGTGTGGACTTCAACTCCCAGAATTCTCCAGCCAGCTGGCAGGCATCGGAAAGCTTTGCTGATGATCGCTCTAGCCATCATTATATTTCAGCACTTCAAATACACCTCAAGTAATATTTTGGGAGCCATACCCCTTGACTTTAAATAACACAATAAGGCTATCAGATGTAGGGAATTAGAGTGTAATTGCACAGGCAATTGGAAACAAATTTGTTCAGGCACTTTATTTGTCTGAGATGGTGACTGCTTGTATTTTGCGAAAAGTTTGTGCTAACTTACTTTGGTTGATGGGTTGACTAGCCTGTCCAGTAAAACCAGATAGTTCATAACTCTCTGAACATAATATTTTCTTAAGCTTGCCTTTTTTATGAAAGGTGTACCACTTGGCTGAAATAATGGTAGAGTGGATGTGATTCTCCCTTTTATCCCCTGCTCTCCTTCCTAAATACAGTATGAAGACTTCTGTGTGAATTAATGTTTGCTTCCATCATATTCAGCCATCTGAAGATGACACCAATTCAGATATACTGGTCCTTGGTCACTGTTCAGGGCAATTATGTTCACATAGGGTTACAACTCAAGGTTGTTGTTGTTTTCACAAAAATAAAATGTTCTCTTTTGGATTGTATTCATTGTTGATATACAATCAGCTTTATCCCTGAATCTCCTTCCATCCTGTTTCATTTAGCAAAAACATGAAGCAAAGGACAACCGTGCAAGGTTCCATCATCATAAATAATCATAATAATGATGTACAGATGGATCTAATTTCATTTCTCCAGTGTCATTTTTACATATGAAGGACATTCTTGCATGTCTGAATGTAAACTGACCCATTGCTTTTAATGGGAGATACATTCCATCCTACGGTGGCCATTTTGCATTGTGAAAACTAACATCAAGAGGAACAAGACTCCAGAAAGTGTTGATAGGGAGGGGATGAAGGATTTATCAACTACTTTAGTATAGGACTCAAGTGCCTGATTAATGTTGCAGGCAAGAGACTTCCCTTTAGCACAACTGCTGCTTTAAATCCTGAAGTTCTGTAATGGGAAAGAGAAATAACTCAACAATAATATTTTAAAAAGCTCTGGAAGAACCTTGGGAAAACATCCACTCTGCATTATAATAGCTTGCCTGATATGTACTTCTGAAAGAAAGAGTTACGCCATTGATACCATAATTTAGTAGATTCCTTATTAGTACAATGACAAATATTTGTTGTATATTGTTTATACCTCTATTTCAATTTGATGGAAAATAACTTGGCAGAATTATTTCCAAATGTATTTCACAGGTCAGTTTCATAGCTGGAAAGTATCCTATATTCCATTATGCAATTGCCTCCCCAAGATCCACAACTAGTCTGGCTTCCCACACTTTAATTAAATCCCATGGAAAAAAATCTGGGAGGGCCTCCTCTTGTTGGTCTGTTTTAGACCAGGAAACAGGGACATCTAAGGAGGTTAAAGACAGAGATACATCTACTAGCAGAAGAAAAATAAAAAACAAAACAAATCCCCTCAAACAGCATCCTCTACGACTTCATAACAATTTAAAAGAAGAAAGTGATGTCTAAACATTGTAAGAAAAAAATTAACAAGTAATTAACATGAATGCTGAAAACGAGATAGGAAACCAGAAGCTCGTTTCTCTATGTTAGAAGGTAGCCATTCTCTGTAGATTAATAATCACAGTATTGTGACAGAGCTTAGCAGGCATTTGAGAATTCTGATTTTCCTATGGATCTGTTCACACCAATTTTGGAAGATAGCAACACATTTTTTACTCCATGCTTAAAAAAAAATCCTCCAAGACAGCTCTCTTCAGAGCTGCCTGACCATTCAAAAAGCTTCCTTGCCATGTACAATTATGCACATGAAATCTCTGATTCATTTAAAGCAGCTGTGTTATTTGCATGGCTCACTCAAGTGCTTTTTTACGTACACACCACACTTTCATTGGGTCAACATGCATGCAAATTCAGAGAGCTGGCACAATCAGACTTAGCTGTCTTATTCCTGTGCTTTGTTTGTGCTAATGTGCTTTGTAAAACATGTCTTTTAAATGCTTTGCCCAGACCTACTGCACACTTTCTTGGCAGTATATTTAAGATTGCTAAATGTAGGGATGCAAAAATGTAAGGCAAGCCTTGCACTTTCTAAACCAAGCATCCTGTTTCCCATGATGTTTAACAATGCTGTCATCCAAACTTTAGAACTGGATTTCAGCCTGATGGAGTTATAGTTAAACTTTAAAACTTGATTCTTTAATTATTCTAGGACTATCAGCTCTCTACACACGGATTTATATGGACAATATATACCAATGTTTCCAACCCATTGCACAGAGATTATAGTACAAGCAGCAGATGCTTTGTGGATGAAGAAAGTGTGAACCATGATCTTGCCACAGAATAGGAGAAACAAATGATGCTACAGGGTATAATTGTCCCCTTGAAGGCAAGGCATAATATTCTATGAAACAAATAATGGAATAGAGTTCCCTGGAGAGGCCATCCTTTTCTTGGGGTAGTCGAAGGTAAGTAAGGCCACAGGTAGCTTGGCATGGTTTGCCCAAGAGTGACCCCTGCTGGGCTGCAGAAGCTGCTTTGAGGTTAAGCCAAGATCAACGTGCTGCATTTATCTTGCTGCTGTGTGGGAAATTGCAAAGGTTTGATTTTTGGCAGAGAAAACTAGAAGACTACAAAATGGGAGGAACCAAAGGGGGCAACACGATGAAAATATATAAATAAAATTAATTAATGACCTATGATGTAAGAACAACATATTAAAATAGGCATCCTATATCTGGGCTGCAAACATCTGAATGACTGCAAGATGGAAACAAAGAGAAAGTATTTTCTGTATCTTTTTGTTGGCATTTGATGGTCATCTTTTTCAATCTATATTTTAAAATCAAGGGAAAAATCCATCCTTTCAAAAGCCGTCTGTATAACTGGGGAGCTAAGATCAATGTAAGTGATTTACCAATCTTATCTCAACAAGTAATACTGGAGAGAAACCTTTACCTTGTATTAAAGTAGATAATGTTGACTTCTTTATTGTGTTAAAGTAAAACAAATTCCCTCTTTCTCTCTTTTCTCTTTCTCTCTCTTCACTTACTTACTTACTAGGAGGAAGGAAAGGAGAATGAATTCATAATTAGGCTAAAATGAAAGGTGTTAATCTGAAGACTGATTTAAACATTTAAAATGTGTTAGTCTGATTGTCAGCTTTATGCAACTATGGAGATATCCAGTGAGATTTTGACTTTGTACATCAGTCTATGCCATAATTTGCTTTAGAAAAGATTTTCTAAACTATGACTTGGTTCACACACGCTATGATTCACCCATCATAATGACTGTTTTTTTATAATGTGCTGAATCAAAACTAAATCAACAATGTTATGCTTTTATGCAGTTTTGAATAAAATCAGTATATATAGATTGCAGCCTAAAAGAGAGAGATTTGCAAACTAGTCTTGGAAGGAAGAACTCTTCAGGATAATTCTTTATTACTTCCTTTCCTTAAAATATATGATCATGTGCCATCAAATGAATGTCATCCCCTAGTAACCACTTGTTAGACCTTCTTCATGAGGTATCCCCACTCTGGCATTTCAAATGATGTGGCCATCATCACAGCAATGTACTGCTTGACTACTAGCACTGCTTTGGTCATCCTCTGATTCTCTTTTCTTTCACCTTTTCTGGGCTTTGGGCATCTTAAAGCAACAAATTAGGTTTCTGTATTCAACAAATGGCAATTCCCACTGTTTCATTCAATTAAGTTAAGGCATAGGAAGCTACCTTATATGCTGATCACTGATAACACTAAATGATGGAAACAGATCTAGATTTTAGACAGAAATCATCAGTGTACAAAAGATACCCTTAACAGACACTGTTTGCATGCAAAAAATATGCTATATATTTATAGTATAATAAATGTATACATAGGTGAAATTAGGAGAATTGTGTGTGGCCATTATTGTCCTTTATTAATGCAATTGGATGGCGACCATGACCTATACTGACTCCCTGGAGAGGGCAATAAGGCTACGAGATAATGAAGCTCTGTACTCTTTTTAATACAACTTCACTGTAACAATAATATTTTGTCCAGCGTTAGGTATATATTAGGTAACAGTTCTTATATGTTAATAGTTCTTATATATCCAGGATAAATGGGTAGAAACTCCCCTCAAATTCTGTGTAAGAAGAATATCCATTCTTATTGAAGGAGTTAAGGTACACATATAGGAAGCATTCATAATGAAAAGGGCAATGACACTGGAATAAAATTATAAAAAAAGAAAACTGACCCTGAAACATTAAAGTACTCCCTAGAATGGACTATTTGGGTGTTCTAGAAATGATGGGATGTGTTTTTTCTCAATTTTTAAAGTATAATTTCTAAAACCAGAAGGGGTGTATGGTGTTCTGGACAGAGTCAAACCATTCCCAAAGTCAGCTCATGCTGGAGAAATGAAATTTTGAGAAAACACTAGAAAGTTCTGAGAGTGAATCACACTTTTGCTGATTACATCTCATAGTTAGAAGGAGAGCAAAACTGCAAAGAATCTAAAGGGAGTGAAGGTAGTAGGATTTCTCAGGATCAGAAAAGTCGTCACAGCCAAATCGCCTTCACATTCATATATGTTCACTGTTCAAACATATGAATGGTCACCATGTGCATTGTTCTCACATAGCCTAATCTAAACTTTACCATACAGAAAATGGTTGCATTATTTTTTGTTTCCGAATTTCTTATCAATGCTGGACGTTTGTCATTGATTCAACAGTTTACCTATGAATATGGAAGGATGCCGAAAAAAGAAAAAAATAGAATTTTATCTTATATAATAAGAAGCATTGTATTAGAAATGTATTGTATGTCCAATAAAAAGCATTCTGTATTATCTCCGTGCATCAGCACTTTATCTTGAATGGTTCAACCCCAGTTTCACTCGATATTGAAGGGACACTAAAGCATACAACTTAGTGGATAAAATGGCACACTGATTCTCTCATTCCTATGACCATTTATTTTTTTTCAGTGAGAATGGCCTATACAAAGAATGACAAAGTTTATATGAGGGATAGAAGGTTTGCTGACAGATTATTTAAATCTATAATATTTATAATATTCATCATGCAGCTTGGTATCCAATTAATCCCTCCCATCAAACCAATGGTTTATATTATTTGTTTTAAGGGATTGGTTTTAATGTTTTTTTTTATTTTAGTGTTTTTAATTTGATTTTTTATTGTTGTTAGCCGCCAAAAGTCTTTGGATTTTGGCGGCATACAAATTTAATAAATAAATAAATAAAATATTAGAAAAGGGATGATATGAACAATCTCCCCCCTGCTTTGGAAGTTTGGGAATTAAAATGTAGCAGCATTTTCCGCAGAAAATATATTCAAAACCACATCATTTAGACCCAGAATATATAAGGATAAATGGCTCCCTTTTCCCACTACAATACCCGTGAGTTCACACTTGGTTTGGAGGTAGCTACTTTTCTGTTAGGAAATAGTATCTAGGTTCTTTCTGCACTACTGGTGCTTAGTATAATTCATCATTTAAAATAGCAACCTTGAAATCTCATAACCAAGTACACTTTTATCAGATGAAGACCATGCACATGTGGATAAACTGTACACCAAACTACCAAGGGAAATAAAATAAATGTGAATTGAGTGAGCACAAACTTGCAACATCTATCCTATTCTGCAACACTGCAGTATGTTTTACACTGCTAAAACTCAGCTATTTTTCATTTGTTTCAGTTAGAATATACCATCCCAGTTCTAAATACTAGAGGCCACTGAAGGTAGGGATGGGTGTGTAAGATGTGTAATGGTATGTGGGAATGACCCTGGGAAACAGGGAACAGACTGCTCAAACAATATGTGTAAAAAAAATCCCAGCTCACAGAAAGAGAGATGGCATGGAAAGATTTCAAAAGGGACCCTTCCTAGAGAATCAAAGAAAAAAAGGGAAGAAATACTTTCAGTCTTGTAAGAGTCTGTTAATGTATTCTTACAATAAAAACAGAGCTAGAACTCTTGATTGTGCTTATTGTCTGGACTACCTTGTAGGGCTAACAAGATGGCAGTTGTAGCACTTCAACCAGAGTAGGCCCTGTAATCACTATTTTCCCTTTTTTGGCTTTCTACTCCCCTCTGAATGCTGGTGATTATGAGTGTCCAACTGTTACAAAAAGCCAATTTGGTCTGATGATGAATAGCATTTTAAGGTTTTATCTGAAAACCTTGCCAAGAAAACCATAGGGACCTGCTGGAGTCAAGTCTGACTTGAAAGCACAATTTTTTTCTTCTAACATGATAATGTTAAAAAAAAACACCTTATACTGAAAGGAAGTTTTGGGAGTTGTTGCCTCAGTACATTTGAAGGGCAGCAGGTTAGGCTAGACTGAACACATATGAATTGGTAATATGCAGTTCTCTGCAAATTAATAACATTATTTGCTTAGTATTATATGAAATGATTTGTTGCAGCTGTGTAATATTTCACAATTTAGGGCAGGTGCTTTTCTCTTTTTATGTTCTTAGATCATTAAACAAGAAATTCAGAACCAATTTATTTAGAAGTCATACAATGCTTACAATACACTTTTCTTTACTGAGAGATTTCCCTCCATTAATTGTTATTGGAAAGGACATGATTGTCCTTTTAAAAATGATTTATGGGTGCCAAGTCAGCCCAAGTAAATGGCTATGTCATTTGCTTGTGATAAAATACAACCCAGAGCATATCCACTGTGAGACTTGATTCCAAATGTTGCTTATCAAACGTATATTTGGTTCAACCAAATTGTCTACAAATGTGTTAAGAGATCTGCAAATGCAAAAATTAGGACTATACAGATATCCATCTACATTTTGTCAACATTTGGGGATTTTACATATCGGATTTTCAAAGTCCATTTCAGCAGAAAGTTTCTTGAATTGGATCTAAGTATTTGAGGCAAGCAAATACTCTGTCCATGATGCCTGTTAGTTCTCCAGAAATTATTTTATAATATTTATGAAGGAAAATAAGGGATAACACCTGAACTCCAGCAGAGGTATTTGCAAGATCCAATCTTTTTATCAAAAGGACAAATGTGTATTGCAATGCAAGTCCTCCTTCCTTTCACCTCTGTGTGCTGTGTCATGTATAAAGGAGACATAATTTATGTCACAAAAACATCATTCACATTTTGATATTTGAGCCCTCTCCTGTGCTTCAATCATGCAGTCACGGCTGCCATCTTGACTTTTTTTTATCCAAGCTCATCCTCTTGCAGATGACCCTGTCCACACTCAGAAAGAACTCCCATAGATTCCTCCCTCTGAATCAGAACCCAAACAATTCTCTCCCGCAGGAATGAACCAAACAATTCATTTGAATGTGCGTGTGTGTGGGTATATATATATATCTATGTCTGAGTGTGTTTAAATAGAAATGTTGAAGAAACTGTGCGGATAAATATATGTGTAAATGTACCAATTGAGCAAAAATCCAATTATTGCTGAAAAAAATCTGCTTATCAAAGCAGAATATGAAGATGTTGGATATATCACCCCGATCCACCAAATCATTTCCTTCGAATATAGAATAGAGGAGGGGTCGTGTGGGGTCCTGTTTTCCCTTTCTACTCTGCTGCCATTGCGTTTGTTTGTTTATTATGCTGTCCATCTCACAGAACAACTCTTAAAGGATTAAAACTGGAATAATCAGGGCAGTTATTCTGTCCATACTAATCACCTATAATATAGTTCTTTTGTTATTGGATGGATGGATGGATGGATGGATGGATGGATGGATGGATGATTGATAGACAGACAGACAGACAGACAGACAGATTGATAATAGTGTACATTCTTCTCTGTTCTTATCTCTCCTGGTCCTTTCTTCTCTTGCTGCTTTTGCCTGTATTTTTTCTTGTTTTTCCATTTAACAGTTTTACATGTGCACTGATGTTTAATGCATGAATGTTAAAGTACATTTTTGCTAGATGAATGGAGTGGCATTCCATTAATTTGGATATAGGGATTGATTTGGAGTGTGCTGGGTATAAACTAAAATGGAACTTACAACAGAAGATAGTAGCAATCCCATGTACACAGTGGAAATCAGCACATTAAATAGAAAAAACACACATACACTAACAACTATTAATCTAATTTCCTTCATAGGACCACATAAGCAAAAAAAAAAAAGATGGCCCTTAAAGATATTGAAAATGAGATAAACCTATATGGATTTTTGCTATCATTTGCCCATATAAAAGCATTTTTTTTCTTGAAAAGAGGCCAGAGGAGAAGGCTTGGTTCTCTCTGCAATATTCATGGTATTCCTATGTGGATTAGGCTATAGTTTGCCTGTAATTAAGGCAAGAGGAGGGGCAAGAGGTTACTAATCCTATAGACTCTCTGAAGTTGGATTTAGGTACTTTAGGAATCTTCTGGTTTCAGATGCTATCACTTCAGTACTCTGAACATTCAGAAATATATGTGATTAATTTTTATCTCTAAATAAATGTTCTAATGAAAATATTGGAAATATTGCTTATGAAAAAAAGTAATAATGTCTCATTCTGAACCAGTTTAAATTTCCAGGTTTTCAGCCAAAGCCCTTAGATAAGGCATTACACTCTTTTAACTGAAAACTTATTAGAATACAGCTAGTGACACTGTTATTATTATTTTAATCTAGAAATAAACACGAGTCCTGGAGACAGCAAGTGAACTCTTCAGTAATGGGTGAGTTTTGACAAAGTCACAAGCCAGCTTAACAAGAAAACAACCTGTCTGCTCACATCATAAATTATGTCTAAACAAATGAACAATTTTAACTTAAAGCCGTGGTCTAGACTGTGCATCAGTGAAGGGAACCAGTGCTAAACCAATTCCTGACATATGAGGATCAAAATCCTTAGTTTCTGTTTCAGGCTATGGAGTTTTCAGTTTTCCAGTTGTTTTAAGTGCCACCTGCTGCAAGCTGGTTCCATCTTCTCTTTCTATAGTTATTTCTTCACAAAAAACAAAATGCCAGTTATTAGTATATTATTATCAGTATAGTATTAGCATATTTTATCTGAAGAAATGAATAATAATATTTTTAGAAGAGATCTGAATTCTGGATGTGCTGGTCAGGGCTTAAAGCTATTAATTTGCTCTTGATTATTCCAATCTATGTTCATTCTGGCTCTTTATTCACAAACAGGAGCATTCAAAAGGTTGGGTAGGACTACTGCGGAATAACTTTTAACATTCCCAGATTTATTCACATTCACAATCTGGAAATATTTAGATTACACGCTTTAAACTATCAATTAAAAGTATGCAAAAAGGTTTGATTTCAACATGATTGTTTCAATCATTCTGAAAATGTGTATGTTCCTTTTGCAAGATTAGACCAAACTCATGTTTGGGTAGAGACTTTTTGAATAGTCTGAATTGAAGAACTAATTAAAACACACAGTTTCGGCCCCAAAATAGTTTATATTAACCTTAAATTAGGCAAAATGGAATATTCTAATCTCAAAACAAAATGTACTATATATTCTTAGAGTTTTATTTTAAAGGTGAAATAAACTTTCAAACAATTTCAAGTTTTAATCTGATAAAAATACTTCAAGAGATTATTTATTCTGAGCACATTTCCCATCTGCATACAGAAGATGGGATCTGCATAGAAGATATATTGTGAGCAAAGAGAACTTTTTTAACAAAACAAATGCACTATATGCCATTTTTTTTGTCCTGCAGATCTTTTGGCTTGGAACACTTCAGGAAAACAACAGGATTGATTTTGTCAACTATTCAATATTACATTGCAATGTAAGTTTCAAATTGAATGGGTAGCTAAATTTTACTTTGTAAATTGATCCAAGACAAGAGGAATAGGTTAATTTCTTATGGAAATTTGCAAAGATCAAAGTCTGCAGCCATATCCAAATGAATAGCTTTGTTTGTAGTATTTCAAGATTTTGAAAGATTGTTTTGAAAAAAACATAACTCTTTCATCTACAGAAAGGTTACAATTAACTATCCAGAAGCATTGTAGAAACACATTGCTAAACCTCTCATATTACAATATGCTGGCTTGAGATTTTTAATATCAGAACAATTATTAGTTTTCCGAATACGCTGACCTGTAATTCTAAGGCATTTGCATTCCAAAATATTATCATATTGCTGCGGTTGATTTTAAGTGATATTTTACTTGCTTGATCTCAGTTTTCCTAAAATAAATGATGCAGCTATTGGATTTATAACAATGATGTAATTTCTGCAGATTGCAGGATAGTTAAAAATGAAAAAGGAATCTTGCTGATAAATTTTTGAAGAACGTGAGCCAATTATCAATGGATGATATGGTTGTCATGGGAGGGACAAATGAAGAAATGAGCATTACGGTGTTATGACATTAACTTATATTCTTGCCTTCAATATTTTAACGTAAGTCTGAAAAGATGGAGTTTGATTATGACAGCACAAAGCATGTTTCATTATTTTGGCATCATCATTGCGAGTTGTGGATGTCATTTATGAATAGATAGGTATGATGGATAAATGTAGACAAGGTATAGGAAATGTAGTACCCTCATACATAGATATGAGTTTAGATTATAACTCCCAGATTCTTATCTGATTAATCATAATGCAAGTTGGATATGAAGATAAAAATATCTTCAAATACTGCCTATGGGTGGCATAAGTTTTCCTATCTTATCAAGAACTTCACTGGAGAATTCATGTGATATGTGTTTCTGTTTTAAGTAAAAACAAAAGCAGAAGCAGGTCAAGTTAATAGGAGGATTATGCATTATTTAATTGGGAGGCATCATGGCTTGTCAGTTGGAAGGTCAGCAGCCTGAGTTCTAGACCCAAGCGCCGCCACACAATAGGGTGAGCTCTTGTTACTTGCTGCAGCAGCTGCTTTCAACCTAGCAGATCAAAATCATGTACAAATGCAAATAAATAGTAGATACCACCTTTGGTGGGAAAGGTAACAGTGTTCTATGTGCCTTGGTGTATAGTCCTGCCAGCTACATGACCATAGAAGTGTCTATGGAAAACGCTGGCTCCCTCAGCTGTGAATTGGAGATGTGCACCACCCCCAGGGAAAACTTCACCTAGGAGTTAAACATAATTTCTTATAAAAGAATGAAACTGAAAAGATGTAACACTCCTCAAAGGTAAGGCTTGGAAGCTGGTAGAAAATGCTCACAGCTTGCTCTACACAATACACATTCAACTGAGAATTGAAGGACAGCTATTTGCTTAAGCAAGAGAGCCCAGATCATGATGATAGCTATATTAACATTGAAACAAAGTCAGTTCAACTCCTCTTCAGACCTCTCACTGATTTTTTTTAAAGATTCACTTCCAACCCTCACTATTCAAGAGCTATTTTCTCATTTCTATCACTAGCTTATCCAAAACTAAGGAGTGTTCTTTTTTCCATCAGCTCATGGAGATAGATTGACCTTCTTCTCAATACGAGCTTTTCATTCCCTATAGTATTGCTTCCCACTTCCCTCATTTTTGGGGGGTTGGAATCTTTCTTTATTTTAATAATCTTGAGTACATTATAGCCTACTCCTGTAATCTGTCCTGCTCATTAATTTCACATCCATTTTGTGGAACCCCAAAGCAGGGTGCTCATTCATCTGACCGTTCATCTCCCACAGATTCCACTCAGCCTACAGCATCGTTTATTTTCCTCAAGTTTAGAACAGCAGTCCATGGGAGCCATTAATGACGATTCTTTGCCTCTAAGAATCTGACTTTTCCTGCTGAATTTCAGTGGCAGCTCCTTCCCGGGTGTTAAATTGAAGAAACGTGTCTTCTGTAAATGAAACGGGTTTATGAGTGTTTTAGAGCATTTACTGTGGTCCTTTTCATCAAGGGCACGTACAAGTGTCCTGCTTTCCCAGATAAGGCAGGCTCTCTCAGATTCCAAAGTAACAAAAACGAGTGCAAGAAAGAGCCTCGCCGGGTGAACAGATATTGGATAAGGTCTTTTATTATGCCTGACTTCAGCAGAAAATCCAAGGCAACAAGGGTGGGAGCGGGCGAGAGAGGAAATGTAAAACCCCTGAAAGCACCGTCTGAGTTATAGTGTCAGAGAGAGGGAGAGCAGACTATAGAGGGAGAGAAAAATGCCTGAAATGTCTGCAAAATGTAACTCAATTATCGGAGATCAGCCATAACAAGGGGGATGGGGAAATCGCATAAGACTGTAAGAGCTATAAGTACTAAATAGTTACATTTACTGCATTTATAACCAGATATCTTTTGGCAAGAATATCAAAAAGGCCTCCACAAGGCATGAGTTTCTGGGCTTGAATCCATTCACTCTGTGAATTAATTGACTTGGTTTGAACTCTGCTGTTTTCAGTTGGAGAATTCACTGTGAACATGTTGTACATATCTGAGATATCAAATAGCAAATGTTCTGAAGCCAGACACTGAAAAGAAGCCAGAAAATTTTTCATTAATCAGTACTGTATGCTTTCTGAGAAAAGGAAATGGGACAACACTAAACATAATAAGGAAAACTCCCTACTATTTCTGTTTCCAATAATTTCCCAATAATTGTTATAAGTTCATGTATGCAGTAGCAGGGAAAAAAGGAAAAAGAAACCTAGTTTCATGTCTTGGTTTAAAATCACTTTGGGATTAGGATTGAGGAAAAGGGGAGGGAGAAAGATACCAATCCCATCTAATTCAGGGAGAATCTATGGAAAGAATCCCATTCTTGCTATTTCTGTGCCCTCAATCCATGGTTCCTAGATGCATCCACCCATCACATAAGCAACGTGAATCCTTAATTTCATGGGAGAAGGCATTCTGTGCACACCAGGAAATGAAATGCAGATATACTTCCTGAATAATGTGACCAAGAAACCCCTTGTCTGTTTTGATAAAGTCTCTGTGTGTTTTCTGTGCCTTATATGTTTAAATGGCTCCAGTGAGGAGATTTTCTTAAAATGCAAAAGGATATTTGTACAGTCTGCAAATACCATTTCGATATTTATGTTTATCTTAAGAGATTGTACATTGTGCTATTATTCTCATCACTATTCTAAGCATGTTTAGTAGAAATAATACTGAATTCAGCAAATTAGATAGTTCAGACCTACTGAACTATTTAACGATACAGCCCAAGGAAAGGAAGAGGACCATGGAACAAGGAGGAAGGCATTTGCAGGAAAGTCATCTGATTAAATTCTGCAGACTTTAAGGATCTCAAATGACTAAATGGAGATTTGATGTAACTGAGTTGGAAGAGAATTGGCTCAATACCCCCAAAAATTTATCAGCATGGAAACACAAACATCAACATCAGAAATTATTAGATATGGAATTCTGTGGCTTTTAAAAATGTAGTTTCAGGGGTAATTATCTCCTCTGAATCACTGTGGTTTTGCAACAGACTGGAAAGGGCTAATTTTTTACATGCTAATCACTCCTATCAATATAGGGAACTACCTCCTCACTACAAAGTGGCCAAGATTTATTAGAGAAGTTCATATAATGAACTGCTTAACCTCTCATGAGTCAGATACAGTTGTAAAATCAGCACAGACTGAATTAATTATATTATTT
>JANHZU010001908.1:493819-508827 GCA_032468055.1 Acrochordus granulatus
TTAAAAAAACAGATTGCCAACAGTCATCTGCTATTGTCTGGCTTCTTCAGTTCTGTTTCTGGTTTAATTTATTTGATTGTCCCATACACTATTCATGAGTTCTATAATATTCCAAACTTTAATTTCAACAGATTAATTCTGGATAATTATTCAACATATGAAGGAGCACATGAGAATTCTACTGTACGTCTCATCCTGAGGCACAGGCTACAGTGTCGAATCGTTTTCTGATTTTGAGTGGAAAACAAACTAATTATGTGGAAATATGATAATATATTGTGCTGCAGGGACCGGCCCTTTTGTCTGTTTTGAAATGTTTGCTCGTGATCAGCTGCCTGTGTTATTTCTTCCAGGACAAAATGTCCTTTCATAATGCATGAACATTCCTGACTGGTCCATAATGTTTTTTTTAAGTTCATGTAAAGTTGATTTACATAATTTAATATTACTTTCATCTGATGGAAGCAAACAAGACATGTAAGAATTCAAAGAGCTGAGTTAGCTCCAAGCACTGTTGTAAACCGATAAGAATCAAGACCGTCCTCTGCTGAACCTGGTGCAGTTCTTCTTTCTGTGTTGTACATCTTTCTTTCTTTTATGTCACTTTGCTAAGGAGCAAATTACAGTACCTCGTGATTATACTCCATAAATCAACCAGAAAAAATGAATTGCCTCTAATTTGCCTCACAGTGCTAGCAATCACCCTCTTGCAATAAAAATGCTGAGCTGGAGTTACAGGAGCTGGAATTCCAATGTCAATTAGACTAGCAAAGCGATGATAATGGCATCTTCCTTGTTTGCCACCAGAAGATCTGATATACGTGGTGAGTTTGTATTTTGATGCCACAAAGCATTTGTATATAATGAAGGGATTTTCAAAAGGCATTTAGATGAAAACAAGCAAAGTTGCATTTTAATTCTTTGAGGGACAGATTAGAATACAAGTTTTCAATCTAAGTAGAAACAGGGTACATGTTAAAGGAGAAAGAGTACAATACTTCCTCTTGAATCAAAATTTCTTAAAAATGAGGATGGGATGATAAAGGGATGGTCTTGATTAATTTCCTTTTAAGATTAGGAATTTTCAAACTGACATGATACTTTGGAGGATAAGTAATGGGGCTGTGCCATGCTTTGGATTTGCAGCAGCATCTTTTCTGGGGACCTTGTGGCTATCTTCCACAGTTGCAGTGTGTTTTCAGGAAAAGATGTGCTTGGTACATAGAGATGCAGACAGATATGTCATTCTAAGTAGCCTGTGTGGGTGCAAAGTGTTAGCCAGTGTAGGAACAGTGCAGTCTCCTTCCTTTCTTGTCTTAAACTCCTAAAACCAATCTCTAGACAAAAGCCTTTTTGTATCTCTTCTATTTTAATCACAACCCTGATAATAAGCTTTTTCATTTTTATATTCAATAATTTCACTAGAATATGCTGCCATTTCTTTCTCCAGTGATCACGTTTTGTCTGAACTCTCTGCTATGACCTATCTGTCTTGGGTGGCCCTGCATGGCATAGCTCATAGCTTCATTGAGTTACACAAGGCCCGTTAACACAACAAGGCAGCGATCCATGAAGGGGCGATTTCTCCTTAGCATATGTCAATCTGTAGCAGCTACCTTAACTAATAAGTAAATATGATGTTTCATTTATTTCTTGAGACAAATGTATCAGCATTTGTAAATTTCTTCACAAGTTCGCTGAAAATGACTTGATTCCCCAGGAAGTGTTCAAAGTCTTGAAAAAAAATACAAATCTTTTCAGGAACAATCAGTGGCTATTCTAGTGAGTTTCTGTATAGTATTTAATAACTGGGGTTTAAAAGTATACTTAACTTGAGTGGAGTTCTAGAACTAAAGTGATGTTTTTGCTTCTAGGGCATTATGATTGCACAGTAGCCATATATTCTTCCTTGGAGCTAGAGGCAAAACTGACTATCCCTCAAAATATTGATGACTGAGCTTAAACTACTGTTGTATTCCAACTATAGAATTTTATGGATACCAATTCAACAACAATTTTAAATTTATGATTAAATATTGCAAAATAAGATCTGCAAGAAGTTGGAAGTATAACAAAAAGTATAATTTTTATACTGAATATATATATGATTTTGAAAAAAATATACTGTTATTGATTTGTATCAAAGAGTAGTAAGGACTTATATAGCCCACAAAAAACAGATTTGTACTTGCTACAGAAATCCAAATTAAAGGAATTTGTATAATTGTCTATCTTTCCTGTTTCAGTAAAGAGGAGCCAGTCACCTTTCTAGGAATGAGTTCCACTGTTAAGCTGGTCTTACCATTAGGATTTTGTCTTCCTAAAATTCAGACAGAATCTGCTTTCTGTAACTTCTGTGTCCTGAAGGGCAACTGGGGTAACACCAGTGCTGGTGAAGCAAGCCAAGCCAAGCTGGTGGAGAAAAGGCAGAATTCAATGATCAGTCAATGGAATTAGTCAGCAGTAAATGAAGACTGTGTGGCCAATAAGAAGATATAAGAACTCTGCCACTTTGGTAGGAGATAGGAAAGAAGAGGAATATGTACAGTCTAAAAAAAATTATCAATATAAGCAACAGTTACACTCTTATCAAAAAGTGAACAGGCAATGTAGACCTAGAACCATAATTTGTCACTAGTCCTGATCTATCATCTGAGTGGCTAATTCAATATATAAGTCCCTTTCTGAAGGATTTATATATTTGATAAATTGGTAAATAAATAAATTCCATGAAAGAAAGAATGTGCATCCATGAAACTGTGAGTTCTAGTTCTGCATTAGCCATGAAAGTCAGCTGGATGACTTTGGGTTAGTCATTCTCCCTCTCAGCCCAACTCACCTCACAGGGTTATTGTTGTGGGGAAAATAGGAGAAGGAAGAAGTATTAGATGTCTTTTTCTCCTTGAGTTGTTTATAAAAACAATAAAGGGATATAAATAAATAAATGGAGACAAATAATGTCATGCATGTTAAAGTATCATTATATAAATCGGTCTTCTGATTTCTGTGGCATATAAATCCAATAAATAATAAAAAATAATATAAACAGTTGGATTTACATACTTGTTTAACTATATCACAACTAATACAAATTACATAATCATTTCACTTGCATAATAATATAGTGGCACACATGTTGATATTTTCACTTAAAAAGACTTGTGACTTTTCCTCCAGATGCTTTGGTAGGAACAGAACTTGAATTCTGTGTTAAAGTAGGGCAAGAAATCCAAATAAATGCATTTAGATTTACCAGGTATGTCTAATGCCAGCATATGGTTCTGATGATCCTGACCTAGATTTCTACAGCCATTGGAGGGGGCTCAGATATTCCTGTAAGGATTTATTCTCAGTAGAAATATCTTATTCCCTCTGTATAAAAGCATTGTGTCATGAGATGTGTTCTGGACCTTGTTGCCACACCCACTTAACTAGTCATTGGAGAGGTCAGTATGTCATGGGAACAACTAACCTTCAGGGAGTTAAGATTAGTCCTAAACAGGGCAAATCCCGCATAGGAGTAAATTACGCCCAGTTAGTTGGCCAAGTGATGAAAATTGCTGGCTATGGTCTTAATTAGCTCCTAACTCTCCTGAGATCAAAGCAAACTTCTAAAGAGGCCCAGCAAAAATACTGGCCCTCCATTTGTGAAAGCTTTATTTTTGGAGTCTAATAAATGGAAGAAGAAAGATACATGCAACAATATAAGCAACACAATCCAGTCTCACATTTAATAATCATGATAAAATAAGGGGAAAAAAGAAATAGAGGAAGAAGAGGCCTAGGAAATTATGTTATAAACAGAACAGCACCATGTCCCAATCCCCCCAAAATATAAGTTATTTAAAAGACGTTTTCATTTCTCCTTTGTAAAAAGAAAAGGGAAAAAAAGATGATTAATGATTGTCCCCATTTTGGGGAGATTAGAGGGCCCAAAGCCAAGATGTGATGGGGCTAGTCTCCTGGAAGAGCTCACCTAGGAGATCTCTTTGTTCCAACATTGTCTGTCTTTTGAGAAAAAGATGGAATTTTCCTGGATGGCTTTGGAGGTCTAATCCCATGTATTTAGTTTAGGTTACATATGTTGCAATCTTTCTCTACTTTATTGCATTTTATGCCTTATTAGCTGTTAGGAGACTTGTGCAAATATTAAGCATACTTGTGATTAATAAATAAATATTAATTAATAAATAGTTCAGATATTGACAAATTTCAGTTATCAACAATCCATTGCTGCAAATCAGTTGTAGATTTCTCTTTCTAGCATTCTACAATTATTTTAGTCAACCCCCGTACCCTGCAAATCCCTTCTTAATAATCCTGTTGATTTTAATCCAAAAATCTTGGAATAATAAGGCAAGTCCAAACTATATGAGTCAATATTCCAATTTCTGAGCTGTATCTCTAACAGCATATCATTTAAAGCAAACCCTTATCAAACATTTTCTAAAGCAATCAAAAGCATTATTCCTTATATTAATTTAATTTATACACAATAGAAAATTAATTTTATACTGTTTAAAACAGTTGTCCACTGACTTATCACAACTGGATATTGAAAACCATTGCTTCAGATGTTGCGTAAATAATTAATATAAGTTTCATCTATACTTCTTCCCTTTAATTTCTCTTTGAGATGAAACCATTATGGAACTCTAGAAATAGAAGTCCCATCTAGATCAAATTGAATAAGCTTCCAGTAAGCACTGTAATGTAAACTAAGCTCATTTTTTAATTCTACAAAAGTTTTAAAAATCTTCCTTAGATATTAGCTGATCAAACTAATAATTTGAGATGCTCAATTTATTTAAAAAAGTATATTTTAAATTGGGATTATTCCATAATGTAAATTTTCCACGGGTAAAGGAATCAAAATTTTCTGTTCAATCAATTATTGTCTTACCTAAGTCAATTAAATTTTACCTAACAAAATAGTGACTGGTTTAAAAGTGAATTTAAAAATGACAAACTAAAAGAATGACATGGAAAAATATGTTACCTGGATATACGAAAGAAACTGGATGATGTCTTAATAATTAAAAGAAATATACAAATAACAAATCAAGGCAGTGGCCTGGATAACTTTCCTATACTGAATTTACAAAAGAGGCTCATTAAAGTTTTAAAGAATTTTATGAGAAGGGACAAAGAAAAAAATGAAAAGAAATAAAGTTCTAGGACATTGTTTGAGGGGACTGACAATCAAGATTCTTAAAAGTAAAAGAAAGGAATACGAAGTTGATTTATTTAATCAAGGTTAAAATAGATGTTACCTCTAGTAACTCTGAATGGATTTTTGCTTATACAGTATCAGGATTGAAATTATGAGCCTTTAAGGATTTGTTTATAGATAAGAGATGTGATGGGAAGAAGATATCATTTGTTGTATTTTAATAAAAGGTAAGTTACTAAAATTGTTTATATTTTTGTGATGAAGGGGGAAATCATTTCTTTATATGTTTTCTTTTTTCTTTACTATATTATTATTTTTGTTTCCTATTTTTTTGCACCTTCTGTTTTTTTTATTTTTATACTCTTATTTTTTTTAGTTTGTATTAGTTTATATTGTTGTAATTGTAATTTTTAATAAAATTACTGTTTAAAAATAATCCTCTCAACTTGGAACAATCATTAATAATAACTTTAAAAAGATAATACTGTCTTTGTAGTACATTATTTTCTGGACAGACCAGCTGCACTGAGAACTTACTATATATTGCAAATAATCTTTTATTTACATAGAGGAGTTGAATAAATACTAAGGGCTTTATATTTTCACTACAGACATATATAAATATTCCTACAGTGAAAATATTTCTGCTCTTTTTGCTTGCTAGGCATTACAGGAAGTTGAATCCCACAGGCAAACTTTGAAATTAACTTCTAGAGTAATTAATACTTAAATGGTCGACAGCTCCATCTCTTGAGAGGACACTTAAGAGTATTGTTATAATCAATTCCACTATATTTTATTGAAGCAATGAATGGTTGCATCAAGTTTAAATTATAATGCTTCTCATATGGATTCCAAGAAGTAAATATGAAACCTCATAAAATGGGTGTCTCGTAATCTGCAAGAGATAAATAATAGAATTCTCCTCTTATTCTTTATATTTAGCAAACTAATGTTCTGAGAAACAATAGCAAAAAGAAAGCAATTCCATGCTTGGAAAAAGTTGATGTTTGCAGAAATAGACCAAAAAAAAAGACTCTGTATGTTCAAAGTCACTGAAGAACTACTGAGAATTGGGAAAAAGAAAAGATAAAGGCAAATCAGAGAATCTGAAGAAAATAATTAATTCTATCTTCGCCATCTCTCATTTGCCTTCACAAATCATGCCTTAAGATATGTGAGAAGAATTAATGGTGGGAATGCTAATTTAGAAAATCAGATGCTCGATTCCTTTAATATATGAAAATTGAACAAGGTATCAACACTATTTTACCAAACTATAGCTAAGATCCTGGGCTTGTTGTCTAGAAGGCCAGCAGCCTGAGTTCGAGACCCAAGTGCCACATAATGGAGTAAGCTCCTATTAATTGCCCCAGCTCCTGCCAACCTAGCAGTCTGAAAGCATGCAAAATATAAGTAGACAAATAGGCACTGTCTAAATTGGTGAGAAGGTCACAGCATTCTGTGCACCTCAGAATAGTCATGCCAGTCACATGGTCACAGAAATGTCTTCAGACAACACTGGCTCCATTGGCTGTGAAACAGAGATGAGCACCGCCTCCTAGAGTCAGATAGGACTGAAAGGGGAAAACTTTACCATTTATGGCTAACATGGGGCAGCTGAATTTTGAAATGTGTGCAATTTTTCGTGTTAGATTTGAAGAAAATCAAAACTCCATCATGCTTTCCAGTTTCCCAACTGGTGGCATAATACAGCCACAGAAATATGGGAGGGGGATATTTCCAGGACCTTTTAAGGAGGCACTGGTTCATCCCCTGATTAAAAAAAATCACTAGACTCCACCTGCCTGGACAATTTTTGTCCAGTTTCCCACTTACCCTTTTTAGGGAATGCAGTTGAGAAGATGACTGTGTGGCAGCTTTAGAGGTCCCTGGAGGAAATGAATTATCTGGACCCCTTTCAGTCTGGGTTCAGGCCTGGTTACAGCATTAATCAAGCTTGTCAATGATTTCTGGTGAGAGCAGGATGGGGGTAGTGCATCCATCCTGGCTCTCCTTGACCTCTCAGTGTCTTTTGATACCATTGACCAGGATATCCTTTTGAGTTGGCTGTGGGGGCTGAGGCTGAGTGGCATAATTTTGTATTGGTTTGGCTCTTTTCTCCAAGGCTAGAGTCTTGTAACACTGAGTCCCAATCAGTGTTAATAGGGAGGGAAAGGTCCCATCTACAGCCAATCCTTCAGGGCTTGGTACTTTCTCCACTCCTTTTTAACATCTACATGAAGCTGCTGGGTGAGATCTTCCATCAACATGGGATGAGGTACCATCAGTATGCTGATGATACTCAAATCTACATCTCCATCCCTGGTAATCCAATGATACTACCTCTGCTCTGACTCAGTGCCTGGAAGCTGTGAGCGTGATGGGGGAAAATTGGCTTTGGTTGAATCCTGGCAAGACTGAGTGTCTTTGGGTACCTGGGGCTTCATCATCCCTAACTCTGGATAGGGTGGCACAGCCCCAGACAAACTTGGTACACAAACTAGGGGTTCTCCTGGATTTGTGATTCCTGCTCTCTAAGAGACCCTTTGTGCAACTTCATTTTGTGTGCCAGTTGCACCCTTTCCTGGATCAGGAGTCCCTATACTCAGTCATTCATGCTCAAGTCATCTCACCATTGGACTACTATAATGCACTCTACATGGGGCTACCCTTGAAGAGAATTTGGAAGCTACAGCTGGTACAGAATGCCATTGCAGACAGTTCTTGGGCCCCCCAGAATGGCCCACATAATACCACTGTTCTGTGATTTGCACTGGCTACCAGTTTGCTTTCAATTTTGCTTTCAACACCAATTCAAGGTGTTGGTTTTGACCTTTAAAGCCCTTCATGGCATGGGACCAGGCTACCTTAGGAACCATTTCATCCTAATGGGATGACCTGCCCCACCAGGGCCGGCAGAAGAGGCCAGCTGCAGACCCCATCAGTCAAGGAATTTTGGTTGGCACTGTCCAGAAGAGCCTTTTCTGCTATGGCTCCTGTTCTGTGGAACATCATGCCCCCTGAGGTGAGGTCTGCACCCACCCTTTCAGGCTTCCAGAAAGGCCTTAAGACCTGGTTCTGCTAGCTGGCTTGGGGCCCCAATGGGAGTATATCATCATGGAGGTGTCTGGTGATTTCAACCAAGCGCACCACCACCATATATACCCATGCTTCTTCCCTCTCTGACTAGCTGATTTTGAGATAATTTAAATTGTTTTTGACATTTATTATTTGATGTTTTTATTGTGAGCCACCGAGAATCATTTTTTAGTTCAGCGGCATACAAAATCAGTCAATAAATAGAATGATCTCTGTTTAACATTCCCTCCACCATAATAGTGAGATCCTGCTATTCTATTGCTCTTCTACATTATGTGGAACATTTGCCAAGCAAGGACCAGTCTAAAACACAGAAAATTCTATGTGATGTGAAAATAGAGTATAGAAATTGTCCTAAAATTTGTACATAATTCATGTTTCTTCTAGGCATTTTTAAAAATAAAAAACAGTTGAAGGGAATTCCTGGAGTCATCTACCTTGTCGGGGATGTATGTGGCATAAATGTCTAATATCACTGTACATTCTCAACATACAACAAAAAAATACCCAACCCTGATACTTTGTAAACTAAGCCTTTTGAATCTCTATTCTATTAGAGATTCTACTGCTATTCAATAGCAAAACTATTTTTAAGTCTTTGATCAGTTTATTATGTATCTCTATGATTTTGGCACTTTCCCAAAAATTTCCAGTTCTTTTATCACAGAAACACTAATTAATTCTTTTCTTGCATGAAGTTTCCCAAATTCACCTTCCTTGTTTGAAGAGGCTGCTTCTCCCTCGTATCTTTTCTAGAATGTTGTTGTTCACTTGTTGTGTCCAACTCTTCACAATTCCATGGACCACAGCATGCCAGGCCTTCCTCCATTGTCTTCTGGAGTTTGCTCAAATTCACATCCATTGTGTTGACAATGCTATCTAACCATCTCATCTTCTGCCGTCCCCTTCTCCTTTTGCCTTCAATTTTTCTCAGCATCATGGTTTTTTCTAATGAGTCCTCTCTTCATGTTTTATGACCAAAGTATTTGAGCTTCAGTATCTGTTCTCCCAATGAACAGTCTGGGTTCATTTCCTTTAGGATTTACTGGTTGGATCTCCTTGCAGTCCAACACTCTCAGGAGTTTTCTCCAGCACCATAATTCGAAGGCATCAGTTCTTTAGTGCTCAGCCTTTCTTATGGTTCAATTCTCATCGCCATGCATTACTACAGGGAAAACCATAGCCTTGACT
Source organism: Acrochordus granulatus (assembly GCA_032468055.1). Taxonomy (NCBI): domain Eukaryota; kingdom Metazoa; phylum Chordata; class Lepidosauria; order Squamata; family Acrochordidae; genus Acrochordus; species Acrochordus granulatus. The sequence continues at coordinate 503,286 of JANHZU010001908.1, forward strand.
CTATGGACCTTTGTCAGCAAGGTCTCTGCTTGTTAATATGCTGCCTAGGTTTGCCATAGCTTTCCTCCTAAGGAGGAAGCATCTTTTAATTTCATGGTTGCAGTCACCATCTGCAGTCATTTTGGAGCCAAAGAAAATAAAATTTGTCAGTGCTTCTATTTCTTCCTTTCTATTTGCCAGGAAGTGATGGGACTGGAACAATGATCCAGTTCAAGCCAACTTTTGCACTCTCCTCTTTCACCCTCACCAAGAGGCATTTTAGTTCCTCTTCACTTCTGCCATTAAAATGTTATCATCTGTTTATCTGAGATTGTTGATGCTTCTCCTGGCAGTCTTAATTCCATAATTGATATTTAGTAATGTAAAAAAGAAAATACACTCTTTTTGAGTTCTATGTTTTTACCTATCAGGACATAGTAAAAATCATCTGGTCCTTAGCAATTCTTAAAGGAGGTAAATACAACCTCAGATGAACAACAACATATGACATATTACACCATATCATTATTTATTTTACAAAAAGAAAGCCAAAATGGAGAGGCTATGTGTGAAAACTAAGTACAGCTTATTTATTTATTATTTATACATCGTATTTATATGCTACCAATCTCCTACCAGACCTTGGCGGCTCACAATCAACATTTAACATTTTAGGATTAAACCCACCCACCCCAGCTGACCAGTGATGTTCACATCTGGGGCTTCCTCCATGGCTCCTGTTCCGCCCTCGAGCTCAGGCAGGTACAGTGCCAACTTCCTGCTCCCTCACTGCTAGCCAGCTTCCCCCCAAAGGGGTACCCATTCATCTACTTGCGATGTTACATGCTTTTGAACTGCTGGTTGACACAACTGGCGTCATTAAGCTGCTGCGCCACCACACCTTATGATTCAATAACTTGTAGAACCAACTTTAGCAACAATAACTTGAAGTAATCATTTTGTATATGACTTTATCAGTCTCTCACATCATTGTGGAGGAATTTTCCCTACTTTTCTTTACAACATTGCTTCAGTTCATTAGGCATTTGCTTATGCACAGCTCTTTTGAGGTCCTGCCACAGCATTTCAATCAGCTTGAAGTCTGGACTTTTCCTGGGCAAACACTTTGATTCTTTTCTTTTTCAACCATTCTGTTGTAGATTTGCTGATGTGCTTGGGATCATTGTTATGACCCACTGTTGACCGAGTTTTAGCTCTTGGACAGATGGCCTCACATTTGACTATAGAATATTTTGATATACAGAGGAGTTCATGATTGACTCAATGACTACAAGGTGCCCAGATCATGTAGCTGCAAGATAAGCCCAAATCATCACCCTTCCACCACTGTGCTTGTTGGTTGGTATGAGAGGTTTGTGCTAATATGCTGTGCTTAGTTTTCATCAAACTTGGCACTGTTGTTATGGGCAACACTTTGGTCTCATCTGTCCAAAGTACAGTGTTCCAGGAGTCTTGTGATTTGTTCAAATGCAACTTTGTAAATCTAAGCCATGCTGCTATGTTCTTTTCAGAGAAAAAAGGTTTTCTCCTGGCAACCCTTCAAAACAAACCATACTTTTTCAGACTTTTTCTAATTGTACTGTCATGAACTTGAATATTTAACATGCTAACTGAGGTCTGTAGGGTCTGAGATGTCACTTTTGGATTATTTGCAATTTCTCTGAGCATTGCATGATCTGACCTTAGGGTGAATTTGCTGGGATGTCCACTCCTGGGAAAACCGACAACTGTCTTGAATATTTCCCGCTTATGAATAATCTTACTTACTGTAGAATGATGGACATTAAATTGTTTGGAAATGGCTTTATACCCTCCAAGGTTAATGGGCAGCAAACAATTACTTCTCAAAGACCATTGGTGATGTCTTTACTCTTTAGCATTGTGTTAACACACACCTCAATTCTGGAGACCAGCAAACTCCTAAACTTTTTTTTAGAGAGGTAGTCACACTTGCTGATGATCAATTGATCAAGGGCACTTGATTAGCAGTACCTGGCTGCTACTTAGCCTCTCCCTACCTATTTATTTATTTATTAGATTTCTATGCTGCCAAAATCAGACAACTCTCAGCAGCTTACAATAAAAAAACATAAAATCAATAAAACACAATTAAAACATCTTAAAACAAAAACCCAAGCAGAGAGAGAGGAGAGGAGCTGAAAGATACAAAAAGCATATAAATGGGGAATGGAGATGACTAGTAGTCTAATAACCACCTCCACAATGATGAATCCCCATTAGAACCCCAGGCTAATTGGCAAAGCCAGAACTTAAGGCCCTTTCGGAAGGCCATAAGGGAAGGGCGGATCTCAATTCAGGGGGCAAGATATTCCATAGGGCAGGAGCCACAGCAGAGAAGGATCTTCTGCTTGATCCCATCAGCCTAAATTCCTTGACAGATGGGATCTGGAGGAGGTCTCTTCTGCCAATTCTGGTGGGACAGGAGTTCCCAATTGGGGTGATACAATTCCTCAGGTAACCTGGTCCCATGCCATAAAGGACTTTAAAGCTCAAAACCAACACCTTGAATTGTACTTAGAAGCAGATTGGGAGCCAATGCAGCTTGCAGAACAAAGATGTAACTGGCTCCCAAAATCATCCGCGTAGCCACATTCTGCACCAGCTGCAATCTATGGAAGCAGTAAGGGTGTATTTTGTTTTTCACACATGGCTTCTTGATTTTGGCTTTCTTTTTGTAAAATAAATGATGACATGATGTAATATTTATTGATGAATAAATGATGACATGGTACTTATTGATAAAAATGATGTAATATTTATTGCATGCAGCCAAGAGTCATATTTGAGTTTGACGGCATACAAATTTAATAAATAAATAAATATGTCTTGTGTTGTGCATCTGAGATTGTATTTGCCTACCTTTAAGAACTGCTAAGGACCAGATGATTTTTACTATATCCTGATAGATAAAACCATAGAACTCAAAGAGGGTGTACTTTCTTTTTCACATGACTATACATCCTTGTCATACTCCTTTCCCAATTTTGAACCAATCTTTTGTTCCATCTCTGGTTCTAACTGTTGCATACAGGTTTCTCAAGTGGACTGGTACTTCCATCTCTTTAAGAATTTGCCACAGTTTCCACGCAATCCATATAATTGAAAGGCTTTAATGTAGTCAATGAAGCAGAAGTAGATGTTTTTTCTGGAACTCCTTTCCTTTTTTTATGATCCAGTGAATGTTGGCAATTTAATCTCTAGTTCCTCTGCCTCTTCCAAACCCAGATTGTACTTCTGGTAGTTCTTAGTTTTCTTAGTTCACATACTGCTGAAACCTAGCTTGTAGTATTTTGAGCATAACCTTGCTAGTGTGTGAAATTAATGCAACTGTACTCATTTCACATGCTAGCAAGGATATCGCATTCTAAGTCAGTAACCACACCACTGTGGTTATAGGGATATTTAGATTTTTCTTGTATAGGTCTTCTGTGTATTTTTGCCATCTCTTCTTAATTTCTTCTGCTTTTCCTAGGTGTCTACCATTTTTACCCTTTATCAATTGATATCTCTGGTTTTCTTGAAGAGATCTCTTGTGTTTTCCTCTATTTCTTTACACACCACATTCAAAAAGGCCTTCTTATCTCTCCTTGCTGTTCTCTGGAAATCTGCATTCATTTGGGTATATCTTTCCCTTCCTCCCTTGCCTTTTGCTTTCCTTCTTTTCTCAGCTATTTGTAAAGGCTTATCAAACTGCCACTTTGGTTTGTGGCATTTATTTTTCTTTGGAATGGTTTTATTAGCTACCTCCTGTACATTGTTATGCACCTCCATCCATAGTTCTTCAGGCACTCTGTACACCAAATCTAACCCCTTAAATTTATTCATCACTTCCACTGTATAAGAGATATGACTGAGGACATACCTGAATGGCTTAGTAGTTTTTTCTACTTTCTTCAATTTAAGCCTGAATTTTGCAATAAGAAGCTCATGATTTGAACCATAGTCAGCTCCAGGTCTTATTTTTTTATTTGATTGCAAAAATGGAATAAGATGAAAGTACAAACAAAAAATACAATAATATAAAAATAAAATTTGCAGAAGAAAAGAGAAAAAAGAAAAGAACAAGATGGGCATATGATAGAGGTGAAGTCTTCAGTCCAAAAGCTATCTAATTGATGACACACAGCTGTCTGATCCCCAAGCTAACTCACAGAGCCATTTTTTTAGATTTTTCCTGAATACCAGCAAGGTAAGAAAGGACTTCACCTTTTCCCACTCTTTTATTGACTATGAGGGCTACTCCATTTCTTCTAAGGAATTCTTGTCCACAGTAGTAGATATAGTGGTCATCTGAATTAAATTCACCCGTTCCCATCCATTTTAGTTCACTGATTCCCAAGATGTTGATGTTCAATCTTACCATCTCTTGCTTGATCATATCCAACTGACTTTGATTCATAGATCTTACATTCCAGGTTCCTATGCAATATTGTTCTTTACAGCACTGGACTTCCCTTCTGTCTCCAGAGACATCCACAACTGAGTGTCTTTTCGGCTTTGGCCCAGATGTTTCACTCTTTCTGGAGTTACTTGTAATTGCCCTCCACTCTTCCCTAGTAGCATATTGGACACCTTCTGACCTGAAGGGCATCATATCTTTTAGCCTTCTGATTCCAGCATCATATCTTTTAGCCTTCTGATACAATCCATGAGTTTTTCTTGGTAAGGATACTGGAATAGTTGCCATTTTCTTCTTGAGTGGATCACATTTCTTCAGGACTCTCCATTATGACATGTCCATTTTGGCATAGCTCATAGCTTCATTGGGTTATACAAACCCTTTCACCACAACAAGGCAGCAATCCCTGAAAGGGGTTTCTAGGATGAGGTACATCAAATCCTTGAAGAGAATATTATACCCATAAATTAACTCATATTTTCCAAATAATTTATGAAATGGATATTTATAATGCTACTAATGAATTTCCCTCAACACTCAAAGTGATAACAGAAAATATGTAAAAGTAAAGAAGAAAACTAATGAATTACAAAGAGAAGGATGCAGAGTATACACGTTAATTGTACAAATTTGCTGAGCTGGCATATGAAACCTTTTTGTAATAACAAAAGCAACTTCTCCTGCCGTTTGATTTGTTTCATTATCTCATTCAGTATCATAATTTCAGTAGCAGGTACCTAGAACAGAATTGAGTCAGAGCAAAGCTTCTTGCAAAACATCCTTTTGAAGCTGCTTTTTGAAGCCATAGCTCATCCCACCCCACTCTGCTTTTAAAAAGTGCATTCTTATTTTTAAAGAAATAGAATTGATTGACTGATTGACTGATTATTTGACATCAAATCAGTGTCAGCTGGAGTTGGGCAGCCAATAAATATATAAATAAATAAACCCTTGTGATCACTGATTTTTTTCTGTGAAGATCTGACCCCAAACTGATCCTTTAGATTTTCCAAAGGTGCATATCATCATTGTAATTGTATCAGTCCACCATACTGCTGGTTATTCTATTTATTTATTCATTTACTTTTCACATTTTTAAACCACCCATCTCCCTCAGAAAAG
>JANHZU010001908.1:532806-546412 GCA_032468055.1 Acrochordus granulatus
CTTTTGGATAAAAGGTGAAACATCTTCTACTTGAAAAATCCAATCCAGATGCCTGCTTTTTAAACTTTTGTTGCATTATCCCTAGTAGTGAGTTGGTGGGGTAACTAGCCAATATAAGAGCAAACATTTTCTACATTTCATTCTTCTGCAGGCCATGGAATACTAGAATGAAAAGAGAATAGACTGAATAGTTAGGTCATATTGCATGGAACTTCAGCCAATACAATGATACATATGAGTTCTTCATCAAGAGATATTCATGACATTTGTCCAATTATCCAGAATTTTGCAGTAGACCAAATGTTGGATTTTTGCATTCAAACTCAGCCAAGTAAATATAGCTTATCCTGGGTTTGCTTTAAGCTTAGCCTATGTCAGAAACTATTTCAGATAAAATGTACATATTTTAAACTGCTTTAATCCTTCAGGCATGCTCCTCTCCAATGCATTAACAGACAAAAGTAATTATTTAGTTTTTAGGAGGTAACCATAGCTTTGGAATCAAAGGTAAGGATCTTTGTTATACGGCAACAGCAGAAAGCCACCTGAAAAAATAATATTTATTATTTTTGTCCAAAAAACTGTTTCATTACCCTTCCACAAATCATTTCTGTTTTTCTTCAAAATAATATTTCTGCATATAAGTATTACATTAAATTCCTTTTAAATTGAATTTAATATTTAAAACATACATGTATCCTTTGATTATGATATTTTGAATTTTAAAAAATGAGGGGTATTGGGATTAGGTGCATGACAAAGTTCATTTTCAGCATTTTATTTTCAGTGGAAAATATTCAGATGATCAACATTTTCCTTCCCAAACCATTTCACTGAGGCTGTGAGTTGAGCATATGTATTAGGTTCTCTGGGACTATTTGAAGAGGCCTATAGGAATAACAGAGGATTGGGGAAATGCTGAAAGGAATATGTATTTCAAGAAGGATATTAGTAGTATGGAACAGTCTTTTGCACCTTGATTCCTGAAGCTTTAATGTACCCAATATGCTTACTAGTATACTATACAGTTGGGGAATTTAGGGATTATTACTTACTAATCTATATTAGCCTTCTAATTTATATGATGTTAATTCTATACAGATTCATGTCAACCTACAATAAAAATCAAAATTTACAATAAAAATCAAAACTTCCATGATACAATATGAATATATAAACAATTAAATGCCCATGGTAATGTCTAAAACAACAACACAATTACATCCAAAGGTCCATGGTAATAAATTAATAGAACACCAACCAATGACATTCTGACACAAATAAATTATAATGCATATTATTATACTCATCTCACAGTAATAACATGATAAAAACCTCAGAAAATAGCATTATCAAGACAGCATTCACTTGCCGAAGTTCCTCTGGAATAATTCTGCTTTTAATGCTTTCCAGAATCCTAGGGGGGGCAACCAAATGCCCAAAAGGAGACCATTCCATAATACTATTAGATAATAAAAGGACCATTATCTCCTGGCTTAAGTCTCCTTTATTTCATGGAAAAGCAAGATCTCTAAGAGCTTTATTTATGATGAATATTCTATGTTGAAGTGTCAGTTCTTGTTGGACAAGGTGGGTTTTAAGACAGTTTGATGCCAAACCTATTACCAAATATATTGCTCACTTACCACTCACTAAAGATTGCCTTGACCTTGAAGGAATCTATAAACATGCTCAAAGAAAAAAACCTGTGTATAAAGACATTGCACAGGTATGTAGCTTACAGAATTTCTGACCCTTGAAACTCTACCCAGATTGAACCTCACATAGATCTGAACTGCTTAAAATGTTTTGTGATGACCATAGGTTGCATTCCATATAGGACTGACTTTATGTCTAGTTTGGAAATAACTTTGTATAAAACATGGCAGCTAGATTGGTCTTGCAACATGTTATCCCTTGTTTTATGCACTGCACTGGTTGTGAATCCAAGCAAAACACAAAGTGCTGGTTTTTATGTTTAAAGCCCACCACTTAAGTCTAGAGTGTTTGAGAGAACACCTCTTTCTATATGAACTTCCATGCTTACTGAGATCATCTGAGGAAATTTAGCTATAATGGCTAGGAAATCACCCGAGGGTAATTCAGGGTCAAAGCTTGTCTGATACTCTATTTGCAGAGCTGAGAGCCTTAACATTTATTCCTTTTCAAAGAGTCCTTTAAAACACCTTTTTAAACAAGCTTTGAACTGCTAATTAATTTGATAATGTTAACTTCTGACTTGTTTGAGATTATTTATTTAATGTGGTTGGCTGCATACCATATTCAATTAATAAATATAATATTTATGGGGAGGGGAGCTCCCACCTATATCTTTTAGACCTACCTGGAATGCCCTTTTGCCATCAGTCCACTGTCAAAACTTCATTCCCGCAAAAGCCGCTTTCTCTCTGATTAGCCATGCTGCTGTGGCCTGAAAGCATCCGTCTTCAAATTTCTTATCTCTTCTCCCTCAAAGGGCCTGTTTCCTTTGTTGTTCTGCCTTCTAGTAACCCTTTCAGCATGATGACCTTTTATTAAAAGGAATAGCATCCCTCCTGAGATTCAGCTGGCAGCCAACTGGGTAGCACTCTGGATGTTATTAAACCACAGCTTTAACCAGGTTAACATTCTCTGTACTTCCAGATTATTGGAGATGATTTTTGTCATCTATGAAATGGTCCTTTGAAAGTTCTCTTTTAACTTCAACTATTTAGCGGGGCTCAGCTTTGCCTGAGTGGCTTCCGTCTGGTGGAATAGAATTGGTGCTATTCCCGATAGCTAATTGCAGGATTTGGAGATTTGGAGACTGACTGGTTTGTCGCCTGAGCCTGATGTCATGGGCTGAGAGAGAGTGACTGGCCCCAAGTCAACCAGCCAAATTTCATGCCAAAGTGTGACTAAAGCTCACAGTCTCCTGATGTCTAGCCTGGTGCCTTAAGTACTGGACCGAACTGCCTCTCCATTAAATATAGCTTGCTAATGATTTTATTAATTGTTGATTAATAATTCAATACCTAAGCTTACCAAGCATTTACATTTCTTTTCCTCAAAATCTAGTACCAAAGTCAGAATTACAGAAATAAATCCCATTCAGCTGATGGGCCTTTCTGCATCCCAACATGTGGTTTTGGATTTCAAGCTCTGTTTTTTGCCTGAATTTTAGTAAAAAGAGTCAGTGGAATTCCTATTTGTCACTCTTGCTTAATTACTAGGGAACCTCTAATCCAGGCCACAAATTCCTCACTGCCCCTTTTCTGTTTTTTGTAAAAGCTTTCAGAATGTGTAGCTAATAGCAACCAATTACTTTTCCTATTTTCTCACTTGGAATCTGCTTTGGAGCTTGGAATTGCAATCACACTTGAATCAGTAACATCTGTGAGTGCAGGGCCACTTTGAGCTAGGCAGATTTCCTGCATTTTCAGGCTCTATTTTCCTCCTCCTCCTTCTGAGGCTATTGCTCTGGGACAATCACATTTAATGCCTGGATAGCTTGCTTGAAGATTTTAAAGTGTTTTTAAGGAACGTTACCATCATCTCAAAAAGTTCCATTTTCAAAACACATAAAAAAGAAAGAAAGAGGGATTCCTAAAGCTTTATTGCAGCTTGCAGGTATGGCTTTGATTTTCTTTTCTTGGCAGTCTTGATGGTTTCCATTCCCCTTCAAAGACATTAGTGGGTGTCTTAAGATCAGGCCTTTAAGGAGCACTTAAAAAAAGAAAAGCAGGAAGAACAATGGTTGAATTTCATGCACAAAATTAGCAGGGATATTTACTTTGATTCCCTGTTAGAAGTTCCACTTAAACATGAACAAAATAATAGAATTGGACATACAGGAACAAATCCCTCTACCAAATGTAAGATTTGTACATTTTCATTGACAAAAGACAAAAGTCTCATTTAATTATCTTCGGAGTGCATGCTGTAGGGAATGCCTTTGTTAAGTTATTGATATTTAACCTTTGCAGCAGTCTTAATCTGTGTTTTATTGGCTTAAAAACTTTGAAGGGGGGAATATAACATGTGATTTACTTGTTGCTGGTTTTTCCAGACACCAAAACTGTCAACCATTCTAGATGGCTGTTGATAAATTATTCACGCAATTAACTAGGAATTGGGATTTTCATGTGACTCACACTGGCCTGTTTTTCCCCCTTAAATTAGACCCCTACTATTTAAATAGATGCTTCTAACACACCTGCATGCCTCAGGCAATCAGGTGTTTGAAATCACAGATGGGCTGTTCTGCTCAGCTAACCTTCCTCCACCCCCAATGACAGTGCATCAAAGGAGTCCTGTGGATACTTTGTCCTTTTTATCCCTCCTTGTCTGCGAAATCCCTCCCTGCTGAATTAATTAGCATGAGGGGAAAGGGGAATCTAAGGGGGTGCTGTTAATTAGTACTGGGGATTCAATAATTTGGCTTATTAATTTTAAATTTAAAAAGTGCAGGTGCATTTCATCTTGAGTTAACAAGAAAGCCAAGCTTCAAAACATTTCCTGTACTTCTGCCTGCTCCCTTTCCAAACAGATAATAGTAGCATTCTTACTATTGCTGTTTTTGATAAGTTCAGTCAGCAAATTGTTCAGTAAATGAAGCTGATGCCAGGATGGAGAACTGTACAATATACCGTGAATGGACTGATTATGTTTGGACTTCCATCCTGTTCTGTGTTGGGGAGGTGGAAGGATTATGAGCCTTTTTACTGAGTAGAAAGGGTGTAAGTTTCAGTGCCTTTTAATTCTTGAAGAAGTGGATTTGGGGCATAAAGGTAAAAATAAAACTGATTTTTAGAAGTTGGAAGTATAGCATGGGACCAGAGTGGAGTTGTTATTCATAACAATGGAATATGGAAAAAGTTAGCATATGACAAAAGTAGATCAAATGCTCTGCGAATGTACAACAGCAAAAATTATAATGATTAAGTATATGCTTATGCTATATATCAAATATGATGCATGTTAAATGAACTAAGATCCAATCCTTTTTGTACAGAAATAGGAAATATAAGAACATTGGGCTTTAGTGTTTTTTGAAACATGATGAAATCAACTCTTGCAATTCAATCTAATAGATGTTTCCTGGAAAGTTTCATTTTCATATTCCATAGTAGGATGAAATAAGTACAAATAGCTGGCTAAAACTCAATCCTCCATGTATTTGCTGAGAAGTAAATCCCAGCAAATTAAATGGGTTTTTTTCCCAGTTAACTAGAGTGAATGCCTGGTCTATTTCTAACAAAACCAGGGTTTTTCTCATAATCTGATCCAGGAAAGAACAGACAGATTTACCATGAATTACTTAGGCCTGGTTGGGAGAGGATAGTGGTATTTCCTCATCTAAGATTCCTTACACGTAGTCTTCTCTTACCAACCACTCACTGAGTGATTGTTCAAAGTTGTGGAAGTGCTGACTGAGTGATATTTGCAATCAATCTTCAATATTCCAGCCATTGTACCACTCCCACAGTCATGAGAACATGATTTGGGTACCTGGCAACCAGCTCACACTTGCTACTGGTTGCAGAATCCTACAATCATATGATTGCCATTTTCTGCTGGCTTTCCATAAACAAGGTCAATATGCAGAATCCAGCACAGAAGATTACAAGTTGCACCAGAATGTCTTCCATACTCGCCTCTGGCCTTTCTTCACTTGTACACACTCCTTCCCCCTTCACTTGCGTGCAAGGACCCATCAGCACCCTCCTTTTCTGGGTCTCTCTGCACTTGCTACACCCACCCACCAATACATTCTTTCTCAGGCCTTCCCTTTATGGCAAGGACTCTTTGCCCTCCTTCGCTGGCCTTCCTGAATTCATGCCATTTGTGCTGCACCCCTCTCCTCCAATTCACATACAGCCTGTGCCAGGTCTCCCTGGGTCTCTCACCTTATGGCATCCCACACTCCTTACCTGTACTCCCTCCACTCTTGTTTTGGAGTTACAGCAACTGGGATTGCCTGAGTGGTCATAGCTAAGCAAAGTGGTCACATGACGTAATGCTCTATATCTTTATCACTTACAGATAACAGTCCTGGTCCCAACTGCCATTGTAACTCAAGGACTACCTGTAGTTGAAACCTAATTGTGCAGAAACTCAGATCTAAATGTTTCATGGAAAGCTTTGGAGATACTGATCCAGATCAATTCAGACAACAAATTCCATTTGTTGGAAGTGAATTAACAACTGTTAATTCAGGAAGTGAATTAACAACTGTTGCTAATTGGCCACCAGTTCCATTACCTTTATTAGTCACAATCCACAGGAATTATGGAAAGGAAGAACAGCAAGCAAAAAAATTAATCTAGTTATGCGAACAACTGAATTCAAAATTCTACTGCCTTCATAGAGATGGGAAGTACTAGAACTAATATTGGACTCAGCACACACCTGTTTACTAATAGGACATCCAATGCACTTACCAGAATCTCCTTCTCTTAACATGAAATAAACAAAACACTTGTTTAACAGATGACAGGGCTTTTTTTAAAAAACAAGTTGCACTTCTCAAATAGTAATAGTTAAATATTTCTAAAAGTTATCTGCTCAAGATGATCTTGAATAGCATTCACTCTTTCCAGGAAACAGCAACATTTTCTGTGAGAAATTCTGCTACTCATTGTATGCTGCTCAAAGATTGAATGCAACTCTGTGTCCCTCTGAATCTATGCAGTGAGCTCTGTCATGAAAAACTGTCTTTCCAAAGGGAGTCTCAAAAATGCCTTTTCCTATGCTAGACATAACAGAGGATGTTAGGCTTTATCATATCTTATATATGAAGACAGATGTCAGCAGCAAGTTGTATTGGGGACAGATGTATTAAAGTTGAATCCTAAATGCAAGCCAAGGAATAACATGCACACAGTAACACAGAGGGGAATATATATACTGAATCTTAAAAAAGCACTTTTTAAAGAAGGATATAATGGACTTCAGACTGGGAAATAGATTCACAAATGAACTGCTTTGTTTGAATTCTTTGATCTCCAATTGTTGCTTGGTAAACTCTGTTGTCTATTCTCTTTCTTCACAAATTGGTAGTCTATTGACTTATTTGTTTGGTTTATATAACTTTGGTTTATGCAACTACAATTGTCTAGGTACAAACAATAACTAAAACAAACTCTAATCATTTAGCTAAATTTGAAAAGCCAGCCAGTTACTCAGAAAGGTTTTCCTGCAATTAATTAACAGCAATCTTCAAAACTAGTTATGGTGGGACATTCCAGTATGGGTTTAGGAACATACCATACAAATGTGATAGTTGTGCATACATATACAAGTCATACCCTTCAAATAAATTACCTTTTTAAAGTTTTCTTTGATTGAAAGGGTAATTTCACCTCCCAATCAGTTTAAATCTATGGCAATAGTGGGATCAACTTCCTATGCATGAGTTTGAGGATACATTCCTGAAAATGATCTATCTAATCTCTTAAAATGATTTTTGAAAACCCTGATACCACCTTAATAACCAAGTCAACTGCAAACTGTCCCATAGCTCAGAGATTCCCAAACTTTCTCAGTTCATGCACCCTTAGTGTCTCAGCAAAAATTACTAGTGAAACAAAATAAGAAACTACAATATTGCCACATAAGCAGTTCCCATAGATACTTCATATACACTTTTATTATTATGCTTTACATTTGATTTCCTGTGAATGTTCACGGTGATTAGTCTTGCTCATTTTATCACTACAGCAAAAATCCTGAGAGACAAATTGGGCTTTTAGTCACCCAGTGAACACCATGGTTGACTGGGATTTGAACTGGAATCCCTGTGGTCCCTACTATCTTAACTATTGTACTACTTAGGAAATTACAGTGGAAATCCGTACATAATTTGCCCTGGCTGAAGTGCAGCGTTTGCTGTACACACACATACTGGACTTATACATACAGCTGTTTTTAGTATTAATCTGATTATTCTATGATATAATGGGTAATGGACTCTTGTTTTCCAAATGAATTAAACATCAGGTGAAGAAAATGCAGAACTATCAATATACAAATGAAGGTTTGAGGCTGAATTCTTGACATCAGTTCAGACTTATCAGTTCAATAATAGGATCAGCTGGTTTCCAAGACTTAGAGAGATAAACTTTGAGCTATTGTTGAGAAATAATGTTTATTTGCCCTTGCTGGAGGACTATGAAGAGACATTTGGTTTCCTGATTTGTAGGCAGAAAATGTATGGATTCCTTTAAGAATAAAAAACGCCATTTCAAATGGACAACCTCCAGCTGCATTCATGTCTGTGTTGATCTTGAAGACAGATGAGTTTATTGTTACTCTTCTTATATCAGTGACTTTGGATACTGAAAATGAAGAAAGCCATGAGAAAGATTGGTATTCAACATTACTACACTATGCACTCTAAGATAAGTTACCCACTTGAAAGACTACTCCAAGACTATCTTTTATTTGGCAGGATTTGTATGAGAGAAAAATTGCTTTCCAGTCATCCATTATTTTTCATTCTGAAAAACAAAATTATACCTGTACTCATAAATTAGCATAAGCCCACAACTCAGGAATTATAGAACTTCTGTATCCTTTCAATTCTGGATTGAATTTCAAGAAATTAACAGCTTCTTCCTAAACAATTCTCCTATTGTAGTTCATTTTTTTTTCAGTAAGATGCCCTAAAACAAATTTGCATGTAACTGCTCTAATTTATACCAAATACTGTTTTTCTTCTTTCACACAATATTAGATTAAGAAATCTAAAATTAAAGAACTTTCTAATATAAAGAAATGACCTCACTTGTGGTCTTTCAAAATTATTTTGATCTAAAATATATGTTTGATTGCTGATCTCAACAATTGTTAGTCCTAATATTCAAGATAGGACATCTTCTATAAGAATATAGTTGGTTCTCCTTTGGGACATTATTTTGATAATTCAATCTTTCTTTTACCTTTTCTACAATTACTGTGGTGTTTGCAAGAATGTCATTTTTCAAATGAAACAAAGACCAGGTCACACAGACTATGTGTGTACCCTATTTTTATAGCTTGACTACTCTTCATTGTGAATAGGTTCTATCATGCAGCTATACTTAGTATTATCATTACACAACATGCTCAGTATTCACAGAAATTTTGTTACACTTAATGAACAAATGACCTTCTAAGTGACAGCACCAAGTCAACCATGGTTGAACTTGAAAGGTTTGGCAGGGTCTGGTATTATTCTAAGATAGATTGAGAACCAAGAAATAATTCCAAGGCAGACTGAGATTTCAAAAGAAAAAATTGCAGAAGATCAAGTGAAATTATTCTATTGCTGAAAAACAAAAACACCTCCAAATCAACAATGTGTGGACATGTTATTGCAGTTCACCAGAAGTTAAGGTTAGTCTGAAGGAAATTAAGCACTGAAAAAGAGACAAAGTTAATTAAGTTGTTTGTAATTTCTTCAGGGAGCCAAAGGAAGTGGAAAATTTATATTGCTAGATTATTGATGCTACCTTCTAAATAATAGTTACAATTTTGCTGAAGTGGAAAATTGTGTACTCAACTTTCTCCTTTCTTTCCAAAAAACCAGATGAGAATACATTCAAGGATTTTCACATCTGTGGATTCTCCCTTCCTTTAAGTGTCATTCTAGAATGAGTTGAATGAACTGGAGATTAATCAATCCTCAGAATGTCTCATTATAGAATGTGAGCTTTCCCCCCAAACTATGGGCTTTTGGACTTCAAAAATGATCAGAGACAATATATCATGTGAATTTGAAAATATTTGTTCAAAAATGTTAGGGAACAACTTAGAACAGTTTAATTTGATGGGAGAAAAAAAGATAACATGCCATCTAGGATTGGCTTATTTTTCTACAGTTTTATGAAGTCTTAATAATTATTTTTTAAACAATAAGTACTAATCTTTGTAAATTTCTTTGTGGGTTGCTGGCTGGCCCTTGTTTTTCTGTTTTCTCCTGACTATCTCTTAGGAAATGATAAAATAAGTATAGAAATATGCCATATGTTATGACATTGATACATACTGGCTATGAAAATGTTCTTGCTTTTTCAGTTTGACCCAAAAAAAAGATAAAGAGCTCTGGATTTCTCGTTATTAGTATATGAGCTTCCTCTGTGGAAACAATGTTTCATGAGTAATAACATAAAAACAAGTATGTCTTAAGAGTCTTCTTCTACCTGCTGTTTGATTAATAGCTCCAGGTCAGGCATGCTATGGTTACTTGCAAGTGTTAAGTGCTTTTCCTAAAATTATTGCCCTCTTGAGAGAATCTGCATCATTAATAGTGCATGTTTTCCAACTCTAAGCTAGAGATAATGATTAAACATGCCAGCTACCTTTTGAGAATTCATACACATATCTGTGCTTGGTTGCATCATAGCATAGACTATGAACACAAAGTTTTCATGTTGCTCATTTGATCAGACCATTTGAGTTTAGGGCAAGCCTGAGAGATTGGTATTAAGGAATAAGTGTATGATCAATCCATAATTTGGATTGTCACCATAAATGCATATCTCAACTAAGAGCATTCCTCAGGAGCATCCCCCACTCTTACCTTCCTTTGATTGTCCTATATAAAGAGGAAGAGACTTATATTTAATAATATATGTTTGAACATTGGAAACTCATCGTCATTTGAAGTAAGCAGTTGCGGTCTGAAAAACTAAGTGTCAAAGACAGTACAATAATCCTCATTGTTATAGAGATATGGAAAGTATTACATTCTGTTTACAGTGGAACCTTGGATTGCGAACATAATTTGTTCCAGAAGTGTGCTCTTAATCCAAAATGCTCTTATACCAAAATTAATTTTCCCATAGGAAACAGTGTACAGTCAGATGATCCATTCCACTTACCCAAACATATTCATAAAAAAATCATTTTCAATGGTATTTTATGTAGAAATGATTGTCCTTAGTATCTGAAACAAGTAAAAATGATTAATACACAATATAAAGTAAAAATAAAACTAATTAACCAGCACTTTAACTTTTGCTGGAAGATTTTGAGGCAGGGTTCCCCAAGGGTCCAATCTAAGCCAGGCAGAAAATTACAACTGTGGTTTAATTTGGGTGATGGTTCTTGATGGTCCCTTGGTTTATGTAAGAGGATGTCCACCTAACCTTGAAGTTCTGTTCTCTCTTATTTCTGTACAGTTCTTAGGAAGTTAATCTGGCCTTTCCTGGGAGGGGTGGCTGCTTTAAATGTTAATCTTATCACTATGGATCCACTCTGAGGCAGATTCTGGCAATTAGCTGCTGCTCAGCAGCTGCTCTCTTGGAGGCCCCTGTTGGATCAGGTGGATCTGTTGCCACCACTTGAGGGCAAAACAGCCTTTTTCTTTTTCTCTCAGTAAAATCTTTCCTGGATGTCTTTCCTGGGTGGTTTGGAAATATTTCTTATCATTATAACCTGCCCACATGCTGTTAGAGGGATGGGCAGGAGGGAATGGGCTGTATGGTGCCATGCGAGGAGGGTTGTTCTCTTTTTCCTCCCACACACACGCTTCCCTTGCCTCTTTCTTTTCCTCCAGCTGCTAAGCGCTGCTGCTTCCCAACCAAGGTGCCAACATAACTTCTTACCTCTTCTTCAAAAATACGAGAAACAGGAGAAAAAAACACTCTTAGGAAGTTGTCCAATGCCTAGGAGTTAATCTCTAGTATTTGTAATCTGCAAAGAGTTACAGAGAAGTATAGAATTGTGACCTCAAATACAGAGAAAGCAAATACAAGAGCTTGCTTCACCAAGCTTGCCATCTGCAGCACCATCTTGATGAGAACTCTGGACTTGTTCTAGGATTCATTTGTTTGTTTTCTTTGGTATCCATGGTAGTCTTAGGAGTCTTCTCCAACATCAAAGTTTAATTTAATCTTGGTTCCATTTTTTCACTGTGCTCCTTGACTTTCATGACTAAAGCTTGCAGATCATTTGCATTTTCAGCTATTAGCATAATATTATCAGCATAAGACAGGTTATTGATGTTTACTTCTCCAGTTTTGTTCAATCCATCTTCCCTCAATATATACTGGTCCCTCATTTTTGTATCCAACTCACAATCATGCAACACTCATTCTCTTCTTGTTTTGCCATGCATACTTCTTAAATTCACCATTCCCTAAGTCTCAAAGTTGGCAGAAGCAGGCTTTTATATGTTAGCATTTGAAGACTCTCTGTATAGTAAGCATTCCTGAGAGCAGATATCTGACCTGAGCAAAGATTAATGAGGCAGGTTGTATAACAACCTATCAGAATGGAGATTTATTTACATTACAGATTCAGGGCAAGCTTGACACTCAGCTAACTTTCTCTCACCAGTAGAAAAGTCAAAGAATATGTACATTTTATGTATATACCTGGGAAGAATGTCTGAGATGATCTTGAAATTAGCAATCTCTCAGAGCAGACAAAGTGATAAGATAAAGAGAGGACACAGGACAAATCCTTAGTTTTCTATCTACCCCCCAATGCTTTCTTGTGGTCAATAGGTTATAAGATGGTGGAGAACAATGCCATTGGACTCATACCTCCAGTATTATATTCCACTATGTATATTTCTTTACAGAAACATTACTTCTTGAAACAGACCACAACAAAAGTTTAAAAAACAGGCATCTGGATTGGATTTTTTTTCAAGTAGAAGATGTTTCACCTTTTATCCAAAAGGCTTTCTCAATTCTGAAATTGAACTGGTAAGACACCCACAGCGATTTTATAAAATAATTTGTCCATCTGTAAATTCTACTTCCTATACAGCTTGCATTTGTTTCCTTCATTCGACCAGAATTTGTGACTGTAAATTTAAGATCTAGATTTTCCTACCTTGATTGTCTCTCACACAATTGTTTACCTTTAGTTTTCTTGATCAATTGTACTTACTTTAAGAATTCCACAATCAGAATAACTTCCACCCTCATCCTCAGATTTAATAGCCTTTCTACACAAGGTAATTTATACTCATGTCCTTTAGAGGAAATTGAATCAGTCAAATACATGTCCTTCTTCATTTGCTCCTTTTATTAAATTGGCATAAAGTTTTAATTATATATTTGTTATCAACCAAGCACAGCAAAATAGATGCTGAATTTATTCATGTCCTGATAACAGATATCTCAGAGAGGATCTCTAGGGAAATAGCTAACTTTTGCTTAGTGGCCACTGCTATTTGTCACAAAATAGATTAGTTTTTCTTGTATAGAATCATAGAGACCTTCAAGGCAGAATTTTAAAACCGTCTTTTTATGAGTTTACAAGGTGAAATACTAGTTAGTGCAGGAAGCCCATTTATATCATTTATTCATATCCCTAGAGCTTAAAATTTAACATTTTTATCACAATTGATTTGATTTTTTTTATTTTACTGTTTTAGTAATTAATAGCTTGTTTAATACTATTATTGTTGCACAGTTGTGTCTGACTCTTCATGACCAGGATTTGATTTTGATTTGATCTTCATTACACCAGGCCTCCCTGTCCTGCACTCCCTCCCAGAGTCTTCCCAAGCCCACACCCATCACACTGACTGTGCTATCTATCCATCTTAACCTCTGCCGTCCCCTTCTCCTCTTCCCTTCAATCCTCCCCAGCATCACAGTCTTTTCTAATGAGTCCTCCCTGCGCA